>JAGDQP010000157.1:7310-71682 GCA_022664845.1 Lepisma saccharinum
AAATACAATCGAGGAAAACAAGAGCCTGAAGAAAGCCAAACAGCAGCTCATGATAGGGAAAAAGCAAATAATTGCAGTTAAGAGACCAGACGGGACCGTAACACGAAATAAGGAAGAAATTATAAACATATTTCAAAATTTCTACACAGAATTGTACTACTCCGAGGAAGAACTAGGAAATGAAGATTCAGAAGAAATTGATGTTGATGTCCCAGACGTAATGAAAGAAGAAGTGGATAAAGTACTTCGAGGGATGAAGAACGGAAAATCACCAGGAGAAGATGGACTCACAGCAGAGATGTTTAAATGGGGAGGTGAAAAGATGAAAGAGGAAGTTGCTAAATTATTCTCGATGTGCTTGAGGAAGAAAGAAATACCCAGAAGTTGGAACAATGCCGTTATCATTTTGTTGTACAAGAAAGGGGACAAAGAACGCGTAGAAAACTACAGACCAATTAGTTTACTGTCAGTCCTATACAAAATGTTCACCAAAGTTATTTTGAATCGTATTGAACAGGACTTGGATTTTAATCAGGGAAGGGAACAAGCCGGATTTCGTCGTGGATTTAGCACAATGGACCACATACAAACATTGAATGAAGTTATGGAAAGGACTAATGAATATGAACTTCCATTATGTTTGGGATTCATAGATTTTGAAAAGGCTTTCGATTCGGTCTCCTTGTCAGCAGTACTTAAATCACTTGAACATCAAGGCATCGAAAGTGCATACATCAAGTTACTGCGAAACATTTACTCGACTGCCACTTCTGTCATTAGGCTGCATCAAGACAGTGAAAAATTTAAAGTTGGAAAAGGGGTAAGGCAAGGAGATTCAATTTCTCCGAAACTGTTTTGTGCGGTCCTGGAGAGAGTGTTCCAGAATTTAAACTGGGATGAAGTTGGAATTAAAATTAATGGCGAATATCTTCATCATTTACGGTTCGCTGATGATATAGTCCTGTTTGCTTCAAGTGCAGAAGAACTACAAACCAGAATGGAAGAACTGAGTAACGAGAGTTCGAAAATCGGCCTTAAAATGAACTTAAGTAAAACAAAAGTAATGTACAACCAACATGCTGCAAAGAAGGAAGTGAAGATTAACGGAGAGACAATAGGCATAGTTGATGAGTATGTTTACCTAGGCCAGCTTAAAACATCGAATGCAAAGTTGACTGATGAAATAAATAGAAGATGTAAAATGGCGTGGAGTTCTTTTGGAAGACTACACTTTATTTTCAAAAGCAAACTTCCAATGTGTCTGAAGCGTAAAGTTTATAATCAATGTGTCTTACCTGTAATGATGTACGGGTGCGAAACTTGGACATTGAATGCGCAAACGACTCAAAGATTGAGAGTCACACAAAGAGCAATGGAGAGGTGCATGCTAGGAATAACCAGGAGGGACAGGAAGAGAAATGAATGGATTCGCGCACAAACAAAGGTAGAGGATTTAATCAAGACTGCGAAGAAGATGAAGTGGAGATGGGCCGGTCACATAGCTAGACGAACAGATGGAAGGTGGACGACAAATGTACTACAGTGGATTCCTAGAGAAAAGAAACGACCGAGACGACGTCCAAATGTAAGATGGGTAGATGAAATCAAGCGTTTTTCAGGAGCTACATGGATGAGGATATCAGCAGACCGAGATATGTGGAAAGAAAAGGGGGAGGCCTTCATCCAGCAGTGGATAGAAAACGGCTGAATATGATGATGATGATGATATATATATATGTATATATATATATATGTATATATATATAAAAGTACATATATAAGTTAATTCGTATTAGTTGGCAACACAAAGAGTTTCATTACAACTATTATTACAACAACTACATCTACAAATTCTGCTACTAATACAAGTACAACTACTGCTACTATTACTACTATTTAACAAAAACTACTATTATTACTACTATTTTAACAACTACTACTATTACAACTAATTCTGAGGCGTTAGGACAGCGTCTACAAAATCACGGGTTCGAATTCCGCCTGGGACATGTTGATTTTAATAAACACTTCCCTCATAGAATAGTTGGGGGCCGAAGTCAAAGTTTCTCAAATGACCCGTGCGAATTAAAGTTTACCAAAGTTCTTTTTACAACAGTTACTACTACTACAACACCTATAACGAAAGCTACTGTTACTATATCTACTATTACTACTAACACTACAACAACAGCTACTAGTACTACCACTATCACTACTAATCTTAAATGTATTATGCTTTCGAATGTTAAATCTAAATGTTTCGTGTTTGCAACAATCCATATTTGAATTTAAAATTTCTATACTATTGATTTAATTCACATTATTGTTAGAAGTTAACAAACAATTTACTTATTTCATTATTATTAGAAAACAGAAATTCTAAATATCTTACATGAGTAACGATGAACAGAATATT
The DNA here is from genome assembly GCA_022664845.1 of Lepisma saccharinum. NCBI lineage: Eukaryota > Metazoa > Arthropoda > Insecta > Zygentoma > Lepismatidae > Lepisma > Lepisma saccharinum. Next base: position 9,727 of record JAGDQP010000157.1, read on the forward strand.
TAGTTTAGTGTTATTGGGATGCATAAAAAGCTATTTACAAATTTCATTTTTCCAGCAAATTTCGATGTTCTCACAAATCTTCGTCCCAAATTTCAGCATTCTAGGCAAAAGTGAAGTGAATTAAAAATTCCTGGATGGGAAGACAGGCAGATAGAATTAGGGATTCTACATTTATATATAGATAAGTTGGTCTATTAGATTATGTATATGCCATTCTTCCCGGCCAACCTCGTCCGTCAAATATTGATCATGGTTGGCCCATTATCGAGCCGAAATGGCAGCTTCCAGGTTGTTTCAAACTATTAAAACTATTTAATACAATTACACCTAGCACTTGCAAATTGTATGTTTTACGCATACGCTCAAGAATTCATATATTTTAATGCGTGAATTAACTTTAATGCGGAATTCAATTTATCTCTACAATTTTTGCATATTGGTTATAAAGAAACTATAATAAAGTACACATATATGTATGACCTTTCTTTAAGGTGACTTGATAAAAATAAATCTAGATTTGAGAATCCTTTACACACTGAGCTTACATCTTTAATTCACTTGGTTAGAATTCTTACAATCATACCTAAATAACTGTGATATCAGATACCTCCTGACCCCTTGTGCGTGAGTTCCCTCCGGGTTTTCTCGTTTCCTCCCACTTTCTTCATTCCACCAATGCTCCAATGCTTCATCCTCCATACGCTCTGAACCAAATTTGTGTAAAAACTATAAATAAAGTTAAATTTTTTACTTGCTAACAACGTCGTTAAGAAAGAAATGTATACTTGTTATATGTTTAGAACAAGTGTTATTGTACATCTATTTGACAATAACGTTATATCCCATTCTGTAATGACTTCTATCTTTGCACATAATACTATGTTCCACCTAATGCACAAGCGTTATCAGAGAAATTGAATATGAAAAGAAACTTTCTTCAGAAAAGAATTGAAAAGCATTTCTGTTAACAAGAGCGTTGTAAATCCACTTTGACGGTAGTTGGTGGAACTGCTTTGAAACTTTTAAAAGAGGAGGGTTGAAACAAAAGAGATTTTCATTAACTATTCATTTAATAGAATACATACCATAACAATCATGTAATTTGTTTATGGCATACTTTTATACGAGAGTAAGAATAAATATTACACATTATATTTTTAAATCTTTCATCTAGCTACAAGACCATGCAACCACCAACAGGAATACCATAATTATGAATGTCCGATTTGCAATAAAATGTCGATATTAATTCAGTTCTAGAGCAACTAGTGAGAAACTTTAAAATGTATGAACGTTATGTTTTAAAAATAGACATGTTATGAGCTTTGAAATGGATTTATCACATATTGACATACAGAAATAGAACAACTTAACAAAACGTTAACATAAACTAACAAACGAGGTCCATTGTCTCACTTTATGTTTTCATATAACACACAATGGATAAGCATTTTTCGTAAGCGGTATTTGCTTAAGGCCACAGATTACTAGATGTTTATTCAACTACTGGAAACTTTAGTACATTTAAACTTTTCTAAACAATTTTACTGACGATGGTTTCACCAAGATTATAAGATGAAGTTAACAGGTTTTCTCTGTTTTTCACTGTTTACCCAGGTAAAGAATGTATTTACGATTATTAGCACCAAATTTATTTGTGATTGGTTACTATGATTTAACTAAAGCATAAGCTGAATCCTAAATGTTGTGTTCCACTGTGTAATGTTACAACCCTTTGTACATTTAACACGTTTAGAGTCAAAATATGAAATTTAGTTCTTTCTCAAGATTGCAATACTTCAATTCAGTAATTAATTGGCCGCAATAATTATATTTTGCTTTTTCTATATATAAACAATATACAGTAGTGGACTTTGTGCTCCACGCAACTAATCTTGTAAACCATACAATGGAATCAACTTGTGTACTCTGAAACCTCGTTAATCTAGAATCGATAGAACAGGATCCATTCCAGATAAACGACATTCCGGATATACGAGATTTATGGTTTTCCATGTTATAAACGCTTCTAAAAACATAACTGCAGTAAAAAAAAAACAAATCATTTTACAAAAGTCAGATTTAGGCCTACTAAACAAGGACACGTTTCTTATAAATTTATATTACAAGATTTAAAAGTTGAAGAATATTACACTGAAAATTAATTTTGCATTAAAGTATCTAGAATTACTATACAGGAAATAAAGATTACAAGTTCATTCAGTCGTATACATTTAAAAAATAATAATAATCGTTCCGGATAAACGAGGTGTTAGTGTATTTATTCTCTGCAATTGAAACATCATATTCTGATGAAATGTACAAAAACATAAAATGAAACGAGTACATAATTTATCAGTGATCTACAACAATTAAATAAGTTTGTTGTAAATTAAACCTTATACGTAGATTTGTGAAATTGAAACATTCCTCTGAAAGGCTTTTACATTTTCTTGACAGCGTTTATCAAGTATATGTTTTGGATTATTAACTCATTATTACTTCCTTACGTTTTCTTTTCATATATGTATTTTGTTTCCATCTGTATTGTAATTTGCTGATATATCTTACTAATGGACACAATACAGATAAAATCCAGTTATAACGAATTTTACAAGACCGCTGATTTTACATCGTTATAACGAAAATTCGTTGTAAAGAACATTCTATTGGAGTTTAAGAATATATCATTTTCACTACGATTTTCAAGTTTTTCTACATTATATAATATTTCTTGCAAGAATGGTAATTTTCTTAGCAGTGTCTACTTTTTTCTTCCGCTGTTAACCTTTTAAATGATTTTAAGTTTAGCTGACAGCTGACGTCATTTCTTTTCTACATTCGCATCCATATTGACCACAATAGGTGTACTAAAATACCTTCACTCTCTTTGTTCACGAAGCTAGAAATGAGAGGCTCATCACGTTTCGCTTACTTTATTTTAGCTAATTTTGTAACAGCGTCGTGTTGTACCTTTCAAAGATTAATTTAAAAGGAGCTTGCTAGATGGAGCAACATGATGCTGGGTAAACTTTCTACAATTACGCTGCAATAGAGCTAACTCTGAGAACTCTCTATTGTTCAAAGGTTGGGGAAAATGCTTTGTCAAAAAATATCTAGTACAAATCTGTACAATTGTCGAAGAAACATAGTGATGAACAATTTACGACCAGCCTTGTGACGGGTGTATGTGATGAGCTTCGTTTTAGTTAATTTGCAAAACATACAAGACGACGCTAAAATACAAGATTACCTTATTTCATTTTATTTATTTATTTTTATTTATTTTTTTATTTTTTTGGATCAGCTAGCGTGTTGTGTACACGAGAACGAGCGAAAAATATCTCGCTTTTGCGATATAATAACATCAGATTTAGTTGTAAATGAGGGTGTTTTATGCAAGCTGGACTCGAAAAACCCGTCGTTGTGACGAGAATTTCCCAAAAAAGACGTTCGCTGTAACGAATATTATTTAACTCAGAATAAATAATGTTTTCGGCGGGGATATCGAAAAGCTTCGTTCTAACGGAAATTTCGTTATAATGACGTTCGTTGTAAAGGAATTTTACCTGTAGTTGTATTTGCAAACAGCATTTATAACTAGCACCTACTTAACAGGTTTAACTGCCCAGTCGACGTGTTACAGTAGCATATTGAAACAGTCTTATTTTAAACTTTCAAACGTTTCTCTCCAAATTTCCATAAGACACCTTTCACGTTAACCATTCTGATTGTTCTTGTGCCAGATGTTCGTGCACGTCGTAGCTCAAATCAACGGAATGCTCTTAGCATAGATTCAGTAAAGATTCAAGTATTCAATTATGAATTTCGTAAGCTAAATAGCAAACTGATGACCAAAATGCAAATAATATTGTACAATGGTGAACTTCAGCTCTGTAGTACCCGCTAAATTTCAGCACAATGATCAATGGGTTCAGTACATCCAATACCTATAAATATATACAATAAAAACTGAGTTATGAACGCCAGACCAATATCAATCCAGTCGACTTCCACGAATTGTTTCAGTAGATGGTATACAAACACAAGTTAGATCAGCTAGGAAGACGCAGTTCTGATCGTAGACATGGATTTTTATCACGTAAATGAACTGTCATTAATACTGGATGGTTGGTAAACCTCATTCACAGCATTCTTCCTCAGAATATTGTTTAATGTTGCTATTAATAATGATCATGCATTTGTTTGTATCTTACCTCTTTAACTGTTTGTAGGTTCGAATTGTTTTGTTGTTGCTGTTGTTTTTTACTTATTTTTGGCCTTTAGACAGCTCAGGCTCAGACCGTGAAAGGGTAGAAGAGAGGAGGTTAGAATGTAGTCAAATCTAGTTACCATACCAGAATTTGCCTAACCGATAATAGACCACATTCCGAAAAGATGGCAGTGCAGTAAGATAGCATTCCTTTCGGAGTTAGGATAACGTTGTATGCGACCACCTGTCCAACGGTTTATCCGTCGTTTAATAATGGTTGAAAAATGGTAAAAAATAGAAAAAGACGGACCCGGATGTTAGGAAAAGCAACGAAGCCGCTTCCACACCTATTCTACAAGATACAATCAACAATTCCAGTGTCGTTGCTTTACAATAAGCTAAAAGGTAGACAATTTTGAAATGAAATCTCTTATGCTGTTGATTAATTCTTACTTCACTGAGATATGTGCGTTTAATTACAAGGAAATTCATATCATTTCCGATAACTCCAGTTTTCAGAAAGACTTGACCTAAGTCGCTATGATCCTTACTGTTCCTCTCACCATTTAAAATTTACTCACTATACTTATATTTAAAAGTGTCCGAATAATAATGAATTTCCATTCCAATTAAGAAGGCTTCTGTTGCCATTGTAACAAAATCTTATCAATGACATTATAATAATGACTCATCCTGAAAATAAGTCTTATACTAAACGTTACCAAAACTACTAATATGAAAATAAAGAGTTTCATTATTCAAACAATAATTTTATTAGACAAAACAGAACAATGTAAGAGTATTTTGTGTGGTGAGTGTGCTGTTAAAATTACACAAAATGTTAAATTATTCATAGTTCTTTTAGTAAAGTTCAGTGGAAGTCACCGTATGCCATTATTTTCAGTTTAAATTGACGTAAAACAAAAACCAACCCAAATAAATAGCTTAGAAAATCCATTTTAACTAGAAAAATCAGAGCAAAGTACACCGGTATAATATTGTATTCTACTTTCCTTCTAGGTTTTTGGATTATACGTGGTGGACACGAGATCTGGAAAGACTAATGAATCTTCAGTAAACAATTTCATCCAAGAGGATCCACCATTCAAAATTCCTAAAGAATTACAAGCGAGAGAAGGTGAGCTATTAAAAGTTTCAAAATAGAGAGCTTGTACGTACAAAATGAATCCCTATAACATGTGGTAACATCTACAGCTGTCCTGTTTAACTAAATGCTATATATTACAGTATTGTTGTACGTGTTGAGGATGCAGATAAATCATGAAGAACGGTAGTTCTTCCAGTAACGCTAACAAACGAGTCTGTTAACGGTACTCGCATATAGACACCTAGTTTTGGGTCTAGCAAAGTATAAACCCGATTTTGATGCTTGAACTTGCATTTGAAAGCTCATTGCCATATTAAGACATAGAAAGAAAAAAGGTAGGTAGGACCTCCGTGGGACACCCTAGAGTGGTGCGAAAAGAATTAGAATTTCACATTTCTGATTATAGCACTCACTATAGACCATATAGACGGCCGAAACTTGTGGATTCGTAATCTATACTTCAATACTTTTCGAACGGTGTATCACATGTCAAAATCGGTGAAGAAGTTCAAAAGTTATGACTTTTCTAGGCAAATCACAAAATTTTCACAGTTGATCGAAAGGTGTGTCTGTCATTCTGTGTGTCTTTTTGCTTTAGCCCCAAATGGCTGGTACCAGGGAATTTTGGGAATCAAGTACCGGCCCCAACAAGTTGGGGTAAATCGAAGCTTATTTTTATAGGAGTTACCTACAATGGTCCAAAATCGATCTTTTGTATGAAGACTATGCACTTTTGCTTAATAGGCAGCCTTACAAAATAAGTGACATCAGTACAAATAACCCTTCAAGGTAAAGGGAAGAGTGACGCAAGACTTGTACTCGCAAAAGAAGTGATATCCATTTTGAAAGTGACTTTTTGGTGTCACTATGAGAAGTTACTAATTCTCATAATTTTATTACAAAGTGAACACTTTCGCCACAGTGACACAAAGAAAGCCACTCGCAAAAAGGATATCACTTTTGTTAGTAAAATTTTTGCGTCACTCTTCCCTTTACCCTGAATGATTCTTTGTACTGATATAAAGACATTTCAAAATTCCAGTTATTTCCAGTTGGTCACGTAGTGTACTCGTAGTGTGTTGGATTGTTGCCCGGGAAACCTGGATTCAACATTTCATACCCTTCGTGCCATTTCCGAGAGAAATATATAATTTTGTTGTATCAACTTAATTGATCTCATTTGCTTCCTTTTCTATATTCAACATTTTAGAGAATTCACAAAAGTAGGTTGTGAAAGTCACATTGGATTTCGTTTATCGTTATACGCATTATCAGAATGTTGTTCTCTTCACGGAAATACGTTTGTTCAAGTCAGGTCCGATTATATTTTTCTTTTTATTAAACGTGATGGAACACCGAAGATTATGTTTAACATGACGGCTTTCCAACCTTCTCTCTCTCCTCATATCTCCACTTCGTTTCAAAATTCATTCTTGTCAGTATTATTTAGTATTCTTAATAAATTATTTGAGATGTTAGATTTTTCTAAGATGCTAATAAAAAAGTTAAAATAAACAATTTCAAATCTCGTCTCAGCTAGCTCATTTATTAAATATACATAAGAGTTTTTGGAGTCGTAATTCAAAGACTTTCTTATTGATCGGCATCTGTCTAGTTTTTTGTTTGTTTTTTTTTTGTTTGTTTTTTTTTAGATTGAAAAAAAATTAATCTGCAAGAACTAGTATGTCGCACCTAAGATAACAAGGTTTGGGGAAATCGTTACACAGCTTAAATGGCTGGAGCTAGGAAGACGAAATTTGGTATGACGGTATATCATCACTAGGAGGTTAAGAAAATATTAGAAAATGTCTCCTAAGATGCCATCTTGGATCCAAAATGGCGGAACAGAAAATTAATTTTCAACACCGTTTGAACTAGAGATACGAAATTTGGAACAAAGGTTTATTGTCAGGAGTAGTTTAGACAAATATTACAACATTTTTAAAAAGTCACCATCTTTGATTAAAAACGGCCGCTCCAAAATATATTCCTTACCGTTCGAGCTAGAGAAATGAAATTTGGTATGAATTTAGTATCATGAGTACATCACGTCAGTGTAACAAAATTTAAATAAACGTGCCATCCCTAATTCAAAATGGCCGCCCTAAAACCATTTTCTCAAACCACTGATTCTAAAGAAATGAAATTTGGCATGTTGGTGTACTATCGCGAGTATGTTAAAATAAATGGGTTAAATTTACTCTATAGGGCGGAGCCCTCCGTGGGGGTATGGAGAAAGTTCTGCACCATGGGGGTGCAATCCCCATTTTTTCCTCCGATGTGTTATTTTGCTTCCAGTACTTTGAGAAAGTAGTTTCAACCTATTACGAGTTAGTCCATTTACTTCGAATAGAAAAGAACGTCTTTTTTTACGGTGACGGGAAAATTCCCTTGTTCTCAAATATAAAGAAGCGCTGTAAGTAGGTGCTAAAGCCTCTTAATGTAATAAAATACATTTAGTAACGTTAACAAGAACTACGAACCATTGAAAACGAAAAGACAGTTCAAAACAAATAAAGACTTCTTGTTAAGAACACAGACGTTTTAATTTATGACGTTAGGTATCTTAATTCAAGTTTAAGTGCGAGAAACGATTTTAGAAAGTTGGCTTTTGGGAGTTTAGTTTGTAGGTGCCACCCAGGTGTTTGAATGAATGACTGAGGAAAATCTCTGCTGAAATACCTTCAGTCAATATAGGTGGGTCTGGGACCGTTCTCGGAACCTTCCGGTTGCTAATTCAACGCTCTACCAACTGAGTTGTAGCCATTTAGAAAGAAAATATGTAACAGAAGAATGTTGTTCTTATTTTATGTGTACCACTGGAAATGCCGTACGAAACTATGTAAATGAGGAGATTACAGGATGGAACGTGACGCAAGATGGTAATAGCATATTTCACTACACCACCCCCTATAATTTTTGGTCCTTTTGATTTCATTTGGTGTATCCGCCTGTAAATAGTAGCTGTTGTAGCAACCTTTCCTCTCAGTACGGGCTGGCCGTGTTAAATCCCAACCATGGCACAGGAGACTTTTCTAGCAGTGTTCCCATGCCAGGCACTCTGAGATGCACTCAGCCTCCTATCAAATTGAGTACCACAGTGTCCTTGGTATTTTGAGGCACTTTGGGAGGTAAAGGCGGCCGATCGTGGGACTGACCACTCCTCCTTACGTAGCGTCGTTGGTAGAGAATATCTGGAGCGCTCCCTCATATCCCCCATGCGACGATCGGACAGGAAATAGCTTTACCTTTTAACAATCTGTTATAAAATATCTGTTGCTGAAAGCCAAGCATTGTATTTTCAAAACGTTATATAAACAACTAGTTAAAATGAGTTCATCAGAATAACTTGGTAATTACTCTCTAAAATCAGAACTATTGGTGGCAGTCTGTAAACTTCGTAAATGAGCCATACATCTCGCTTCAAATGTTTTTTTGCCTTTTACTACCACACTAATATTCCCGGACTTTAACATAAAACGTGTGTTCCTTATTATAAATCACATTCTCCCTTAAAACAAATAAATTGTACAGATTTTGACGGTTGAATGTGCGCTATATGAATTCTGGCCAAAAGTACTGTATAGTTAATCATACAAATTTTTAATATTCTTTTTCAGATTCTTGGAAAGGTTTGAATCATAATGGATTGCTTGAAATGACGAAATCTTTACCAGAGCAACAAATACCACAATACTTATACAATCTTTTGGGGAAAAACTACCTGCTGCCTCAGAAAAAGCAACTTCCAGCAGAGATTCCAAACGAGAATCTTAAAGAGATTTTGAAATACCTTAATAGCTTTAATCATAACTCCAATTTCGATGGTATGGTAAAGTCTGGTAAAAAGAATTTAGAGCTTCCAGCTCTGAATAGGCTAAGGAGAAGCGCTTTATCGAGTGAAACCAGTGACTCAGAGTCAGATGAATCAGAGGAATCAGATGAATCACTGACCAAGAGATTTTCAAGAAGTTTCCCACTTTCGAGTGAAAGAGAAGCACATGTAGAAGATGAAGCAACAGCTCCAAAGAAAAGGACAAAAAGAGGTATAGGATCCACAGATGCAAGTAAGATTGGTACCAGTTCTAACAATGAGAAGTTTGGTAACTACGTGCCCAACGGAAGACAAATGTATAACCAGCCTTACAGAGGTTCAAATCCTAACAGACAATACTATGGTTATGATCCTTACCCTACTCAAAGAAGACGTTCACGTCTTCAAGGAGGATACATGCAAGCACCACCACGAGGTGTTCCACAAAGATATAAACAGAGATACCAAAATAATGGTTATTGGATGGCTCCCGGATATGGGGCTGGTGCCGGGGCTTTACCAGAATTGTACGCTGGACAAGGTGCTGGATGGGGTGCAACTGCTCCGGGTTCGGGTTCTTTTGCTGGAGCCGGAGCAGGTGTCGGAGCATCAGCAGCGGGTGCAGGTAAAGGTGCTGGTGCTGGAGCAGGCGCTGGCGCTGGAGGTGTTCTTGCAGGAGCAGGAGCCGGTGCTGGTGCAGGCAATGGTGCGAAAACTGGAGGAGGGCTAATTGCGAATGAAGACGTCGCTGCTGATAACCTAGATCCAGGTAATATTTTCATTTCAAAATCTATACTTCTAAACCTCTTTCCATTTCATGTTAGTATAAGAGGGCGGTACAAAGGAAAACGGAACTTTAATTAAAAGTTTGTGTGTTGGCACAAATTGACACAGATTTCAAACCTGGTGCTAACGGCAGTAAAGTAGTTCAACATGTTAAGAAAAGGTGTCTTCAGTGCCCGTTGATACAAAGTATAGACATGTTGCATAACGCTTATCTTTAGTAATGTTTCAGTAGAACACAATCCTACGAGTTATACAGACGTTTCAAATCAGGTCGAGCTACCACAGAGGACGGCTTAAAATCCAAATTGTCATCCTTAACTACCAATATCGATCACGTGGAAAGAGTTCGAGAACTCACAATTGCAAACTATAGTCAGGCCGTTCGGTTACTGCTGAAATAAACGGCGTAGCGCCCTATCCTACACGGCTTTGATGGCTGTAAGGATACGATGGGAAAAGAAAGATCATGTTGTATTAGTACGCACTAGTTCTCCACACTAGTTGATGGTCCCCTGAACAATTATCAGCCTGCTTCTTGATCTTCCCTAAACTGAAATGAATCATCAAAGAACGCCGTTCCAGAGCTTAGGGGAGGATCCAGGTTATTCCAAACTGCATTCTCAGCAGGAATTCTGGAAATTAAATAATACGTTGATAGCGATATGTACACAGTAAAGGACACAGGTCCGACTATGTGGCTACTGTTACCATTTCATCGATTTATTGAAAGTTCGGTTTCTTCTTAATCGCCCCTTGCATGTTGAAGGCTGTCGTCTTTAACCTTACAGAATTACAGATATCTCTGTATGTAAATATAATATTGTAAACCAGTAGAATGTTTACAAGCGTTCATCCAATTAACAACCTCCGTAGCCGCGTAGGCGAGGGTCGATCATGAGGTTGAGGGTTCTAATCCCGCTTGGGGTATGGATGTTTGTATATTTTAAACTCATTGCATTCATATCATGTCAATGTCCAGGGTTACTAAAATGGTCCATATAAAATAAGATTTACCAAAGTTGTTTGTACCAAACTTACATTCTCGTATCGCACTGAGCATGAAAATGTGTGATTAATGTTTCTTGATTAAAACAATCATAAAAAGATGTATATTTAAGAATTGCCAAAAGTAAGTGGCTTCCTTTTAGTTGCCCGTCCACTGCGTTATTCAGATTTATGTGCTAGAAGGTTGCTTGTTATCTATGTTTCTCAGCGCTCTGCAAGTCGTGAAACTTTTATTAGAACTCCATTCTCGTTAGTCTTTCAAAGACTTCCTGCGATTTGATTTCAATATCACGTGTACACGTAAATTTCGAGGACTATGTTGTAGTTGTATATTTAATAAAATCTGCTATAGAAATGAAAAGGGGAGCGCACAAGTAGAACGTTAACATTGGAAGTTAAGAAGAATATATTTTACCATACACACTAACAAAAAATGAAAAACCCAATAGAAAAAACGCTAGATGATTGGAACTTGGACAACATATCGTTGTACATAATGTGCTACATTGATGTAAGACAAAAAGTCACAATTGACAAGATAAATCAAGCGTAAGGCACATGTTGAATGAACTGTTCCACTAAATACTTATCATTGCAGTCACTGTGAGCTATGAGTATAAAGAAAGAATGTTTCAAAGGCAAACATTGACTTGAGTATGGATAATTAACCTACATAGTAACCAAAAAGAAAAATGTCACTTACCGTTAATTCTCAAAGTAATCTCACCTGGCATCCAGAAACTTTCCCCAACGCTCCTGCAGTTGCACAATGTCCTGGTCATATACCTGGGAAAGAGTCTTGGACGAAAAGAAGGGCGTGAGAGCTAGCCGCAAATCCGTCTTCTTGGCGTAAGATTTGCCACGAAAGAGGTTGTCCAGGAAAATGAAGAGGTAAAGACATGTTGGCGCAAGGTTCTGGGAGTACAGGATGGGACAGTGTCCTATAGCCAAGTCGCTGTATGTATCCCTGGCCACCCCCGACATATGCGGCCTGATATTCTCGGGAATGAACAGTAAACCTTAAGCCAATACTAGCTTCCGACATTGTTAGGGGTACCTACTTGTTCAACTTAGAGGTCTTGACTATCCGATTTAGGCGAAATCTGAATGTTTCATCAGGAACCTGGAAACGTCCGGCAAGGTCACCACACGCTTGGCTGCTCTCCTGCTCTATGATCGCCTTCAAGACTTGTGAACGCCTACTGCGGGCTTCATCGAACAAGGAAAGTTTCCCGGTCTAAATTTCTGGAATTAATATCTAACGATGGGTTTATTCACAAAATTATCTCCAACGACTTGTATTCGGGGATTTGATTCGGCTGCGAACAAGCCCACCGTAAAGAGTTGATTCGACACATCTGTTTGTCTTCGCCGAGAAATTACTGTTGTGTTGGTCATGGTTAATACACCCACTCCAACTCCGATAGCTTTTGCAGCACCTTAGGAACTTATTTCCGTATCAGAGAACATGTCTACCCATGCCACATCAAAAACGGCAATAACTTATTTGATTACCTTGCATTTTAATAGTACTTTGACATGATGGATTCTGTTTTTTTTTTTCTGAAATAGCGGCAATAACGATCAAGGAATCTTCACCGTCAACAATGGTTTAGAGCATTGGTCCTGAAGAGGCGCTGCTACCAGTAGATCAAAATCCGGGAGCTCGCGGACCACTGTCGTGATAGACGATAGAAGCAATCATATATAGCTGTTGAGGATTGTAGGGAGTGAGACCAGTGAGAAGCATGTTCACAAAACCAAATGTATTGAACTGTATGTTGGAGATTGACCTCCATGAAAGGCTTCTTGTGGCATATTTTGCAGAGCATTCCTACCCACGGACAAATGCGTCTTCAGTGGTATCAGACCAGAGCCCATTGAAGGGCAGAAATGAACTATTGTCGCTTACACGGACGAGAGTTCTTTTTGCCTCGTTACTAATTATAAACTGGATTGGCTAGAATAAGACCTGGGGAGTGCATATATGCAGATGGATGCGTCGGTCACATCTTCATCTGAGCCCAAAACACGAGATTAAAACCTTCTATAAAGTGTACAGAAAGTGTAAATACGTATATATCCCTCGTAGTGAGCCATGTGAAACGTTATGTTACTTGTATATTGGTAGCGTCTTTGATTGAATATCCAAAGAGATATGCAAAGATAGCGTGCGTTATTAAAAGCTTGTGTAGAATATAGCTGCAATTATTTGTAGGTGTGTCCAGTGCGTGTAACTAAAGACGTTTGTACGTTCACAACCAAAATGCAGATGAATATATCTTGTTCACCTGCATGCAACTTTAGCCACCTAAGTTATTACTACACCTAAAAGATTCAGCTATACACAACTATATAAGCTACAAAAAGCTTCATTCATGTAAGCTCTGTGGGGTGAGACCAGTAGGTCTCTGAAATGTCTGGAGCATTCGTTCTTTCACTACAATTTTCAAGAGTCGATAAATTAATTTTGTGTATTGTAAAACATGGATGTCTAAAACAAAGAACAATTAGTATTACCTATCAAAGTTGCCTACGTATCCACTCTACTTTTACACATATTCGCCACTCAAATTCAAAATGATGTCCCAGAGATCCAACTTTATTAAAGTCATATCAAAGGATCACCGGCTACATGTTGAATAGATCTATGAGTTGTACATTGCTAACAACAGATATTTGCCGGAATTCTAAACAAAAAAGCATTTCAGATATTGAAAAAATTCATCAGAAATTTGTGAAATCATGCAACAAGTTTCAAGCATAAATTCATCGACTAAGAGTTTATCACACATAAATTAATCGATTGATAATTAAACGAGTTAATTAATTATAATTTAGTCGTACTATTTTCACTCCTCCGCATGTCGATATATTACCCGAAATGTATTTTCTATTATATCGTGTTTTTAGTGATAATATCCTAGGTAAATGTTTTTCAACCATTTTATACTCACGGACCGGCAAACTATAGGTAAAATCTTTCACAAACCGAGAAGATGCCAATAAGTTTGATATGTGTTTGACGTTCAATGGATGCCAGCACATTTTCAGATTCCAGTTGTTTTGGAAAGGAAATGTAAACTTTAATTCCAATTTTGGATTGTCGTAATCTACAGACAGGTGTTAAATAATTCAATATATTAATTAACCGAGGACCGGTACAACAGTTTCGCGGATCAGTGGTTGAAATTACTATTTTACGTGGTAGTTTCCTGAGGTATCGTTGTAAGAAAAGTTGTTTTCTGATGACACTGTGCATGTACGGTATTTGCACCAGGTGCGCCGTGTGAATGAATTTGCCGAACGTGGAAAGCTTATACTGTATATACCCTTGTACTTTATCAGAAATTGCTACCTAGGAGGACCGCTCGTATGACAAGTTGAAAAAAGGAATTTCCTGCTACTACACTCACGCCAGTGACTCAATAATTTCAGCAGCAATTATGAGAAGATGTAGTTCAGTGTTTGTGGCACTTGCTATTTTTTTGTGGTAGGGAACAATTCGTCACTTACTAAGTGTCTAAGGAAAGACTATGCTAAGTTGTTTCTGTATTTTGTGGCAACGTGTTTGTGTTTATGGTGTATTATCTTTGTTAAAGAAAAAGGAAAAGAAAGTGCAGAGTCACTGGATACAAAGAAATAATAAATACGTGTACATGGAAAAAACAGAAGTTTTAGGAATTGAAACATTTAAGGACAGAATTCTTATGTTTTTCCGTGGAAATATCTTGTTTAAAAGTCTACAATAGTTCATTTTCGGTTATTAAGTATGATTTTCGCAAAACAGAATTCAGTATAATAACGGGCATTATGATCGTGAAACTTTATAATCCAAATGAAAGCTAGATATGAAGGAATATTAATTACAGCAATCTATAAGGAACAACTCAGGAAAGTGTATTGCTATTTTTTAAAAAAATTAAAATATACAGAAATTACAAAAAGACCTGTAAAATACTACAAAGAAATATCTAGAAATAAATACTAAAGACGATATAGTCTAAAAAGCAAGGATTCTTGAAACAGAATGGATGGGGTAGATAAATGTCATTAAGTAACTTCAAAGCGTATAATCTTATCTAAAAGTAGTCATCATAGCTTATATTTAGAGAAACGATATTCATTAGATTTATGATGTTCTGTTAGTTCCACGTCAATTCTATCGCAGCGGCAGACCGTCCTGACTGAGGTTTTTTCCAGAAATTTTCCTCAATCATACCATGAAAATGGAGGGATTGCACCTTCAATATAGGCATTGGGCGACACCTTCCTCCTCCCCTATTCCGGCCTCAGCCTCAGATGCCTAAAATCTATAAATAAAATTCAATTTAATCAATTTCATGTCAATTGTTTGACTAAATAGTAAGAAAACAGAAAAACATCAATTTTCATCTTTCGGTAAATACTTAGGTTTGATACAGGTATTCGATATAATAATAGAAACACTTGTGGAAGTCAAAAAATGCTGTATTAATACGGCAGTGGTCTACCTTTAGTACGCATTACAGCTTGATTTCTAGACGGAATAGACAGATGCTAGTCCTGAATGGTGGTGAGTGGAATTTGAAGCCATTCTTCATGGTCCATAGCCTTCAGGTCAGGTAGAGACGAAAGAGGTAGAAGTCGACATCGAACCCTGGTTTCCAAAACAGACTATAGAGGCTCGATGATATTCAGGTTTGGTTACTTCGCGAGCCAGAGAACAGTATGTTCGTGAAACCACTCTTCAATATGCCCAGTGGAGTTAATGGGAACATTATTATCCTGGAATGCGACATTCCCGTCTAGAAGTAAAGTTGGACCATTGCGTGGACTTGGTTACTCAAGTGTTCTTTACTGCTGATGTGACCAAACCGTGTAATGTGAAAAGGGGGCTGACAAATACCATGATATAGCGCCCAGATCATAATAGAATCGTCACTACGCTTGACAGTCCACATGGTATGCTTCAGAGGGTTCACCAGTCACGAGTCTAGTGGTAGGAAAAGGTGAGAGAGTAAAGGATAGCTTGCGTTACCACACAACACGTTGTCAATCCTACAACGTCCAGTTTATGTGGGAATTGCACCCTGAACGTCACCTTTGAGCATTCTTATCTGTTATTACGGGCTTGGAAATAGGAACATGCCCATGGATACCCATTTTGAACAGCTCCCGCCTCACCGTTATGGATGACATTGGGGTGTTTTGTTACCGATTAAAATCTGTAATCACTGTTTCAGCCGTAGTTTTCTTCTGTGACGTCACAATCCGCTTCAATACCCTGCGGTCTCTATCCGAAGCTTCGCCTTTCGACAATTATTGTGCTTCGCCGACCCTGTTTTACTGTGCACTGTCAATGCGGTTGTAATTTTCGAAACTGTGCCGTGTACTACACCGTATAACGTGGATGTTTTGCTCACAGATGCTCCAGTTTGACGGAAACCCACAATTAGACCTCTTTGAAGCTTTGTCAAGTCGGACATACTGGTCACTCACCACAGCTGCGCAACTTCTGCTACCACACTGTCTCACTCTACTGTTAGTGCACAGTACATCCTACGTGCAACAAACAAAAGACGGTTCATTTAGGTAGCGCTCAGTGTTACCAAGCACAGTTACAGTATGTCCCACCTTTGACAAATATTTCCAATATTTTGTCCAATAGAAGTAACAAGATGACTATTGCAAGAAGCATATCTTAACTTTGCAATCTGCTCTCAAAGGTAACTTACAGGTACGCCATTATGCACCAACTAGGCCCATTGCTTAAACATATGCACTAACTAGACCCATAGCATACATTCAAGGAATATCCAAGGCCTATCCTACATTGTGAAGTACACATTACCAGACATTAACGTAAAACATCATCTTATGATTGCCATCCTACTTCTTCATCAGTTGATATAAAACTTTGAAGTATATCACAATGTTGCACAGACGAGCAATGTCCTATGATCTAAACAAGTTTTAACTGCAACACTTATGACCAAGTACGCTCGATTACACCCGTTAGTTTCCTTTTATTTTATTGAACTTTTAGTCAAATGAATACATCAGCGGAATAGGAAAATATTGATGTTAAAGAAGAAATCAGATGTAAGCCTATACCCAAGTAAAGGAAGTCATGTTTTGAAAAACGTGCTCCCTCTTAGAGATAAATAAATTAAAATACATACGCATACCTAATTAATTTTTGGATCAAACTGTACATTATTCTTACAATTTGACGTGAGAAATATTGTTTTGTTACTAAAACAAGTCTTTCTTTATTTTAAGAATTAGGATACAACCTCCTTCCAAATGGTCAGTACGTGCCAAACATGAGATATCCGTATCAAGGTAAGTGTCACGTTAAGAGTAAAATATGAACATTGTGCTAGCTAATAATGAGATCATTACAAAAAATGAAATGATTTTGTCCACAAGATCTCTTATTAGAGGTCTTTCAAATATTACATAAACGAATATTTAGTTATTTTACACTCACACTCCCTTTGTAAGCAAACTTATGCAGGTGCTCTAACCCTAACACATACACACTAAATTGAAATAGTTGGAGAACTATTTGAGTGCAATAATCATCTTTTGAGAGCGGAAAGAGGGGGGGGGGCTCTTTTAGAGTGAATTTTCAGCGGAGAAAAGATGAAAAATTTCCGCTCTCGAAAACGTTATGATCTATGGTAGTCCATTTCGATTTTCGATGGGAACGTAGACATGATATTTTAGGTGAATTACTATCTATTCAGATAAAGTTTTTATCTTTTGAACACTAAAAGAGCGCAATAAAATGATGAAAGTGTAAAGATATGCAAAACGGGACGTTTATTTATAAGTAGCAAGAAAGAAAAATAATGTAATTAAATGAAAATGAGTTTTAAAAAAATAATCTCGGGGAGATTTGAACGCGATACCTTCCGACCAACTATCCAATGCCTTAACCAGAAAAGGAGCTGTTCAACTGCAAGAATGTGCCTTAGAAATGGTTTATTTGTCTCGTGATGCACTTGAAAACAACGTTGATATAATTCTTGTAGTTTTACTAGGTTACTTCTGACGTCTTTTGGTATATTTTTGTCACTGAGAAAAGTTTTCAGGTGTTTTGTTGTCATTTTTAAGTAAGCCCAAGACAATAATTTTTACAGTATAGCATCGTCTTTCGATAACCTTCGCAGTAACAAATGGTGCAGAACAAACTTTACTTGTAGCCAGAATGCATTGTAAACCACTCTAAAATAATGAGAAATAAATCACTGTAAAAAGATTGAAATAGCTCCTTGAAGTTTGAAATATAACTTACATGCAAATCCATCAAAATTTCATCTGGAAAGAATAAATGTTTGTTGAAAACTACTCTTTGCGATTGGAAATGCCGCTCTAAAATGGGTGGTCCCCCTTTTCGCTCTCAGAAGACGGAATTGCTACTCTTTTTTATTTAGTTTGCTGGTACTCAGAAAAAAAATAAGCAAAGCATCTCTCTGAATGTTGAAGTAATATTCAAATGACCCGTTTAATTCAAAATGAATATCAACAGATTATTCTAAACCACCTCTGAAATAAAATTATATCATGTATTTTATAATTTATTCTTGTATTTTGCAAGTAAATTTTCTGTATTTTATCATTATTTTATATCTACTTTTTATATGTTTAAACTGTTTCTATTGTAGCTACCAAAAGTCACTCTAATCGAAATCCTATCATTGCAGAGTATGAGCGAAATCAATTGTTGCTTTTGTAAGGGGACATGCGTTGGATTACAACTAAACTAACTAATTTAACATCGTAATTACACATAAAGAGCAAACTTTCAAAACGGCTCATGTCCTTGATTTTGACAATGTCGTTTATATCGTTTTTTAAAGCAGACATATGAACTGTTTCGATTACCATAATCTATTTTTTAAAAAAACTGAATGGATTTCATTGTTTTTCAAAGTTATAAAGTACCGATTTGCATCAAAAGGGAAAAAGTTGTCGTTTTCCTTATATTCTCTAGTAGTATTGTTATCATACCAATAAACGTAGGCCAACGAGGTTGACCAACTGATTCCAAACGGGCACATATCCAAAGTTCTGCCTACCAGCTGGCACAAGAGCCGCCATTTACTAATCTGAGAGAGTACAGCTATAATACTAACGCCTTGTTGAGCCAAAGTGTGCATAAAACAATATATCATAGGTAGCTTATGTTGTACTCTTGGGCCTTCTATCCGAGTAGTTTGCAGTTGTTATTGTTGGTATTTGACCGTCAATATATGGTCTGCTGTGTTGTGGTTGGAAAAGGAAGTAGTTGCCCTTGGCAATTAGATCCAAACATTCCCTCTTCATGGAAACAGTTTTGTACCTGGTGAGATGGTATTTGGCACAGCAGAATGAATATTAAAGAACAAATCGAGATTAAGAGGACTGAAGAGTGCGAGTGGTATTTTGACGAGTTTGGATTTCTGAAGAAGCTGGTCAAGGACTGAGAGAAAGGAATGTAAAGGAGTTGGAAGCGTACTACAGCAAATTTAGTACATAAGCCAACCAAATAAATCATCATTTTAAAAATCCCAACTAGAACTTGTAGAACTGCTGCTAGTATTAAACGCTTATCGCACTACCGGTAAAAAGGTACTCTTCACGCATTTAGATCAATCATCAAGAGGAGAAATAAGGATGACACATTTATCCTATCTCCCGTTCCCCTTAAACACTATTGTTTTAGTAGTTCTACAAAATATTTATGATTCTTCTTCAACAAACACACTACTTCTGAAATTCTTACAGCTTTGAACGACATATTTATGTTTGACAATATTTTCTATTATAATTTTTGTAGCAACTCTCATTTTTATATTTGCCAATGATAGTTGTTTGAAGTTTTCTCTTTTTTCGGAAATTTTGCCATTTTCATGACTACAACTGTTTATTCTCGTTACACGTTTTACGCCTTCTTCGAGTTTCATTCCATGTTTATATCAAAACGTAATATGCTCACGAGTTGATATTAAAAGAGAACATGTCCAAATTAATATGGTAAAATCACTTTTCGTAATGGTCACGGAACGCACATATTCCCGGACAGTATTTTCAGTAACTTTATTCGCAAAATCATGGTGTTCGCCGTCCCAGAGAAATACATTTTTCACACCTCCTGTAAAATTTCCGCAACTGAACACATGCTATTTTGGAAATAACCTCCTCATCTATTCTTTCTTACAAGTAAACGTTCTTTCCTAACATTCAGGAATCTAGAGATGGTGTATATGTTCTGAAAATGCACAACAAGAATAGTATAAATCTGGAATCCTAGCGACAGGCGGCAAAGGGTATCGAAGTTATGAGAGTTTAAAGGTAACAGGGCAGTCTGTGGAAAACATATATTGATTTCTATTGATTGAGCCCTTTTCAAACAAGCGTACATAATTTATCACACACCTAGAAACACATAATCGTTTACATATGAAAAAGTAGACTGCGAAAAAGGCGGGTTTATTTCAACTCGAAACAGGGTATTTTATGGGAAATCAGTTCACACGTTAAATACTGACAATGTTTTTGGATTAACGGCCAATGTGTAGATCCGAAAGGATAGCATGAGCCATACAAACACTCTGCTTGCAGTGTGCACACTTAACAAAAGCTAATTTGTCACACTTGTTGTCGACGATAGAGTCAAAGCATAAGTTATGTGGAGAAATACACTTTCCAGGCTCATCACCAAGGCCATATAAAAAGCCAATCTGATCATGTTCCTGAATCGTGGTGCCGAGAACTGGAACAAGGTGAATGATTGAACCTTCAAAAACTTGTCACGATGCCAGATTTTGTCCGGCGTCTCCGGAATCACTGTGTCAGTAAAGTACCTGATGAACGACTTATATGAAAACAGCAGTGAACGACCAAAGGCTGAATAAGACCTGTACATCCAGCGGGAATTAGACGCTTGATAAGTTTAACGGAATCAAGGACAGTTGACTGAACAGACTGTCATCCTTATTTGGTGTGACCATGAGTCCAGAAGGAGAAAAACTTTCGAACGATCAGCACGAATACTCGGCCAAAAGCACTCCTGATAAAAGCGTGACAAATCGTCTTTGCTCATAGTTGCTATTTTCCCTCCAAACGCTTTCATGTTAGGAGGATAGTCAGGTTTCGATGCCGAGAAGACTCCAGATGCTTCGGACATAAGAACCTACATAGGTTTTATGATATCTCTTGCCATTGCCTTAGTGTTTGTGAATAAAGAAATTTAAGTAGCCGGAACCAGTTCTGTCTTTATAGCTTCTTTATAATTGTTCTTTATTTTTTATACATTTATAATACAAACTGCCACGTAGAGAGGTGACATTAACCTACATGTAAATGGTTTTAATATTCTTTACTTACGCACTATTATATTAACCTGACTTATTCACTTTGTTTGCAATGTTACACACCAAAAATACGTATCTATAAACTCTTAAAATCTGAAGGCTAGTGTCGGAGGACATTACTCTATTCTCATAGTATCTAACAAGGGACATTCACCAAAGTAACAAAGACCCATTTTGATGAAAATAACTACGTAGGTACAGTGCCTAAGTAAACCTTCATAGCGAAGATTATAGCTGCTATGGTCAACAAATAATGAAAAGGAGACCCGAGAAAAAAGGAACGTAGAGAGCAAATAAATCGATAACAGAGTAAGAAATAACACATTTTCTTTTACAAACTGTTATATATATATATATTGAAAGCAAATGGATATTAATGGATACTGGACAGGAAACAATACATGCTTAAGGGTACAACGATAATGACCGCCATCTTCAAGATGTCATCTTGACTCTCTTTCAAAAATTTTAAATACTAAATGGGTCATGTGATATAGCAATATTTGCTGTAATGTTCTACGAAAAGCAATGAGGAAGTTAGTTTAATCATAACTCTAGTCCTGTACGACAAACGACAAACAAAATTGGCCTGGGGAAAGTGAATGTGATGAAATGAAATTTTCTGTTTAAACTGTTGAAGGAACGAAAATCAAATGGTATCTGTATGTTGGGAAATATGATTTTCGTGGCCGTTTGGTTTTCATTTTTTCAACTGTTTCAACAGAAAATGTATTTTCATCATTCGACTCACATTCTCCAGGTAAATTTCAAGTGTCATTTTGTAGTACAGAATGAGAATTATGTCAAAACTAACTTCCGCATTAGGTTTCTTGGAACAATCCAGCACAGATTGATATATCACATGACTCGCTTACTATTTCAAAAATTGAAGCAGAGTCAAGATGTCCTCTTTCGAGAAGGCTGAATGTAGTTGGTATACCCTCCAACATGTATCGTCTCCTGTCCATTAATAGACATTTGCTTTCAATATATATAATGGTTTGTAAACGAAAAAATATTTTCCTTAATTTGTCTTCGATATACTTCCTCCCTTATTCCATCTTTCTCGAGTCCCCTCGCCGTTATCTTTTGATCATATCAGCTATAATTTTGGCTGTGAAGGTTTTACCGATCCACTGTACCAACATTTGAATTATCATCAAAATCGGACGGTTTCAACTTGAGAGTGTCCCTCGTAAGAATGATTACAGAAAATGGTCCAATATATGTACTTACCATAAGGTTCCTGTTATTTTCTACTAACTGATTTTCCCGACCGTTGGTGCAGGGTAAATAAAACATGTTGTTATCACTAACAGTTGTACTACTATTACTATTAATAATAGTTACCCTATCCTAAGTATTACACTTTCTTCAATCTTAGTCATAAATTTAATACCAACATCAAACATAATATGTTTTAAACATACAATATTCATTAAAACAATTATATATATATTGTACCTATATAGTTAATATATGATGTAACTCAATCAAAATTTGAATTGAAAATTTAAATAAGTAAATTATGATTTCTGGTTTGTTACAATCATAATTTGAATAACAAATTGTAACTATTTATGTACTTCATTGTTAAAATTTTAAAAATGGAAACAATTGATTTATTGATTTCATTTTAATAAACAATGTACTTATTTGGTTGTACATTATCCCGAATCCTGCTAACAGTACTACCTAACTGAAATCATATAAACCTTCAGGTGACCAAGGACTAAGTATATACGAAAAATTATTAAGATTGGTTCCGTGTGAGTCCATTGAGGACAAACTTTTTCACGTTTAATTATGGATTCAAAATGCCCAAAAACCATTTTCCACACCGTTTGAGCTAGAGGAATGAAATTTGGTATGAATGTGTATTGTCGAGAGCAGTTCAGAAAATATTAAAATACTTTGAATAAGTCTCCACCATGGATTCAAAATGGCCACTCCAAAAATGGGGGCGCAGGTCCCCGGCGGTGGATATGAGAATGCAGCTTACCTGGGGGTATGGAGGCAGATCTTTATTCACCCCGCACCAACGGGACGTGAAGTCAAATCATCTAGCAAATAAACAATCAGAGAGCGTTCTTGATAATACAGAAAACAAAATATTTTACAAGTATATTGTTCATCTGTAATTGGATACACTTTTTGCTCATATCTTGTACTTATAAGACCTTTCTGTTTTCACCTTTAAACTACTAAATATTTTGACCTTACAGACGTATATGACTACCAAGGACGTGACTACAACGATGTAGAATACTATGACTACCCACAGTCTCTAGGGATGGATTACGGAGCATATTACTCTTGGCCTTACTATGGACAACAAATGGTATATCCAGGAATGGCGTCTCGACGACAACTCTCGTCTGCTAGTGGATCTTACAGGCCGACAAAAGGGATTAAAGAGCAAAGTTCAGCTCGTCGATTTATATTTCCAAGACATAAGTCTTATGTTAAGCTAAGTGGTAGGAGATCTGCAAAGTCGCGATACTTTTAGAATGTTCTGGAGATTAGGTTAAGGATATGTTGATTGAAGTCAAGGAATTTCTCGTTTTAAGCATATCAAAGTGTATCATTAAAATTAGGAAAGTAACTAACGAAAAGGGGAATCTTAATAGTTTGCATAGGGCATGGGGTAAGGAAACGTACAAAACTATACTTGTCGTAATATAAAACTTAAATCTGAGTTTTAAAAGTTAGAATTATATACATGAAAATATCCATCCGTCAATTTATGTGAGGCCGGCCTTATGGACCGTAAAAGTGGAACTTTAAGTGTTTGTGCCATAATCCTTCTTCATGGGAAGTGCTTTTTAGAAACCAGCATTAATTTAATACATGAAAAAGATATGTATTTAATATTCAGCGTTACAGCAGACATAAACATTATAATGTTATTAAATATTTTTATTGTTTTATTTTTTTGTTCCACATTTTCCAACCCTCTTAACTGACTAGGGTTACTGAGTGTGTGCAAAATTTGAGTTTTAACTCATTTCTCTGTCACTCCAACCTAGCAGAGCAGACATTCCCCCTGTTTGGTTCTGAAATTATGCTAGACTTCAAGTGTGCGAAATCCAGCATTCTCTCAGAATCAAACCAAGTAATGTCAGTCCTACTGAGTGTGAGTTACAAACAAATGAGTTAAAATTCAAATTCTGCACACACTCAGTAGAAGTAAGCAGTTAAGAGTCAGGGTTGGAAAATGTAGAGCAAAAACTGAAGAAGTTAAATTAAAATGTTAATGTTACTAACTAATATAATAATAGTAATATAAAAATTAAATAAAAGGATAGTGAAAAGATATTTAATAGAGTTTATTTACATGGTAACTGAGAATGTACCACAGATAGGTGAGTGGCATGCTTGTGTTTTGTAGTCAAGAGGTTCCGGGACCTACATCAGGGAGAGATACAAGTTGGTCATAGCCTAATTTAAACTGTGGTTCTCGTCCTTACGAGGAGGTTATTTTCGCAGGATGGAATGCAATAGCAAACCGAAATCGGTTCAACTTGCCTAATGACCTACTGGCAATATGCCTTTCTTCATAATATCTATCATCTTCGACATAATAGAGGGAACGGTCTAAAAATATTATACATTAAAGTATTAACGCATCTTTCCAAACCATGTGCTGTCAATATAACTCTTAAGATGAATAAGATGATACAATAAAATAAAGTTCCACTTTTGCGACACGAAACTATAGTATAATAGTGGCTATAGTAGTCACTCTTTCTCAAGTTTCTCGTCATCCATGTCGAACGTACAGGACACGATTGAGCATATTATATGTCTATATTATATTCTATAGCCTTTCGGCACGTAAAAATGAAGCCATGGCAAGCAAAAACACCTTGTAAATAAATTAAATTGTTTAAAAAATTGTGCGCAAAATAACAACTTAGAAGGATACATACTGATGGAGCAGACAAGAGTTCTAAATGTTCTTCATCCATCATGGTTAGAATGTCAGAATATGTGAACATGAAAATTTTGGCAACTCGAGCGCAATTACTTTGGGAAATATCGATCATATAATAAGTCACATTCTTGTTTCTGAAGAGTGAAGATAAAATGTGGAAATACTCTTATATTTGTGAAATGCTGAAAGAAGTGGTAAGTGAAAGCATAGTAATGGATGTAAGATACTGCATGTTGGAAGATATGTTCTTTACGGCCGGCATCTTTAAAACCGCCATGCTGAACTGGGCTAGAATTTTACGGGAAACACGTTTCTGAAGTCAGTTTTGCCGTAAATATATTATTGTGAAATATAATGGTGTGTGATATAAGTATAGGCTACTGATGCATGCAAATGCATATCAATATGGCAATATAATCAGGAATAATTTGTATGTATTTAGGTTTCAATTATATCATTATTTCAAAATAAATGGGTGTCTGATTATTATATCATCTCCCAAAGTAATGGCGCTCAAATTGACAAAATTTGCATATGCACATATTTTGACATTCTAACCACAATGGAAGAAAGACATTTAGAACGTTTTTTCTGCACCATATGCATGTTAATTTAAAATAGTTCAAATGGATACCACAACTACTTCAAATACTTCAATCTTGAATTTTTTTATACTAAAAATTTTAGTAAGGGTGGCAGAGTAATAAAATACATTTTAAGTAACAAACTGTCCTAAAGCACTCAAGCTCAACACAAATTGAACACTTCCCAAAACAGAAACTACTTTTTCCTGTGCAATTTCCGAGCTATATTCATGTTATTACTTTATGATGTGTCTAAAATGTAATGGAGTCGATAAAATTATATATTTACGTATATTTCCTTTGCAAAATATTCAAATAATAACTACTCTATTGCTTGAAATCAAACTTCGATTATAAGGTGAATAAGTAGCTTAACATATAATCAAAATATTATTGCGCACAAGATACTGTAATGTACATTTCGTCATATTCATTAATTTCTTTTTCCATCACAGTACAACGTAAAAGTGGGTTCAGTTAAAATTTTCTTAGCATCGTGTTTTGTATACCACAAAATTTGCTTTTGTTGATATTTTTGTGGACTTTTTCTTAGTGAATTCAAGAGAGTGGTAACGCAGATGGGCTTATATAAGTTTGCTATTGTTATATGTGAATCTAGCACAATAAAAATGTTACTTTGTTCCCTTTCTTTATGAGAAAACACAGTCTTAAACGAGATGTTTCATTGAACTTTTGTTTCATAACACCATATATGCTTTGATCAAACAATTATTTCTGTAAATAAAGTAGAGTGTACTTTGTACTTAAACAGTAATTTAACTTGAAGTAGCACCCATATGCTGTAATGTTCAATTGTCAGTGAAAATTCCCGCTATTAGAAGTGAAGTGACTGCATCTTTATAAGTATAATTATGTGTAAATACTCTAGCCTAATTCTATTACGAAATTGATTTTTGATAACAAATCGAACAACATGAGAAGTACATTTTTATTTTACAAAACCAATAAAAAAAATCTGTAAAAATATATTGTAAATGTTATGCAATTAGTGTTTAACTAGTAACACCTCACAGGAAACAAAGAAACTCTAGTTTCATTTTTTTTTCAGAGTTACAAGAAAATATCGTACTTGTATACCTAATTTGAATATTCACAATTCTATATTTCAAAATTCATTGTTTGAAAGTTATAACCTTTTATGATTAATTTTCAAATTGTTTTTCTAACACTAAATCCTTTACTTTCCTTATTTTCTTTAAATATATTGTATTTTAGAAAACATATTTGCATTTATTTATTAACCTTTTGCATACGTCCTATACTTAGCAAAGGAATCAATTTTCATTATTAAGTAAAGAATTATACATAGTCATGATAGGCTCACACACAGATCAATTAAATAGTGTGTTGCTCGCGCTTCTATATTTACACAAAAAGCGGGAAGAATTTTTGCACGTACCCAATACTATAATTCAAAATAAAGCTATCCGCACAGTCTAGTAATTAAGGAATTAGGCAATGTATTGAATAATACCAAGATAGAAATGAATTAACCATGGTACATGTTTCTTTCGGAAATTCTGCAACTATTTTATTATTATTATTATTTGTTTTAATTTGCAAATTCCATCAAGAATTTTCAAATTGGGCTCAAGCATGTTCATTTGTACGTCAGTGTTTCTTTCAAAAATTTTCTTTCGGGGTGCAAAATCAAATCGTAGGGAGGCTCACGAAAATTTTAAATGATGTATATTGACTCCTAAGTGCTAACACTATAAAACAACACTAGCATTACTTAAGAACATGTCATACTTCCATGGGCCGCGATTTCCGGTCACAAGTGGACGGGTAAGTTAGCCTTTTTGTTAGCAGTGTAAAATATGTATGACCTTCTAGTGGAGTTTTCAAAAGTGAGATTGCATATATTAAAGGGTATTCTTGTACACCATTTATAATAAATGGGGATAAATTATTTCATTAAAATAATTTTTAATTGTTGAAATGTATTCATACGTGGGCAAACTGAGTGATTGTGATCAGTTTTCGGCTGTTCGTTTTCCTTTTTTTTTTTAAATATTCTGGCACATTTTATACTTATATACACATTTTATTGTATTTTCTCCCTGCATACATATTTTACCATTTGTTTAACAAATTAATTTCGTGTATAATGATTTGAATATATAAATTTTAAAGTAATACTAACTAAATTTAATGTTTCCCGTAATTTGATGTATTTTCTACGTTTAAACTTCAGCATATACATTTTTCTTAAATTTATATGTAATTTTTATATATATACAAATCAATCATTGCCGTTGCTTTTTTAAAACTAATTGTTTAAAGAGGTTCAAATTTCTGATGGTAACATCTTGTGATGCAGAAAGAAGTTTCTCGAGTTATAAAACATTTTTTTTTTTTTGCCTGAGAATTGACATTCGTTTTTATTTGAAAATTAGAAAATGCAAAGTGCTCCACACTGTAATGTTAGGAAGAGGTGCTCGCCTTGTAATTGCAAGGACCCGGGTTCGATGTCGTTGTAAAATAGCTAATGTCCGGCGTAAAATGGCTGAAATTGGGTTGTGCCTGGAAATCTTTAAATACATAAAACTATATGCTTGTAAGAAGCAGTAACAGTTCATTCTTGTTTCAGTTTTTCGTGAACATATATGCAGACACTATAAGGCATTATTTGCAATATTCCAAAACTACCAAATTTGATGTAGGCGCTACTTTCGCTTTTTCTCACCTAAGAGCACTTTCTCACGTATGAACTTTACTTTGTGACAGTTCTCAACTTGTAGAATCCTGCAACTACTGGAACTGAACAAGCTTGAAAAGATTAATTTTGTAACATCTCACAATGATTGATAAAATCATGACATGAACTCTTAATAAGGTTACCTTTTTTGCTAGTATGGTTAGCAGGTGATAAAATATTCAAGAATCAGGGAGCAATTCCCCCTTTTCCTTTTACGCTTTTCAATGCTCAATTTTCTGTATCCTATTTTCACTAGTTGAATGGTCGGAAAAAGTGGGGGCAACTGCCCTCTTTCACCCTACTAAACGCCGCCCATGCATACTTCCTTAGTTAACCTCAAAATAACATAAAGAATATTTATAGAATGTACTTTTATATGCGTATTTCAGTATACGTTTGACAACCTAATTCCGAAAGTATGCCTCGAAGAAACAATGTTGTACGCAATAAGAAGAATCGATATAATGTTTGAATTTATTAAACGAATTCGAGGTATAGTCATTTACTAGGTGAAGCACAAAATGAAACTTTAAAAACTATCACGGCCGCCCGAAGGTAAAGGGAAGTAACTACATTTTACGTGTTTTGAGAAAAACGCAAAAGACGCAGCTTTGAGGAAAACAAGGACATTGTGATATAATATACATATATTTTCTTGTTGATAAATATTTATTTTTGACTTTAACACGTACACAATATTTAAAATTTAGAAATATATATATTTTAATTTTTAAAGCAGTTACTTCCTTTTACTTACTTATCACCGATATCTGCATTTTCTAGCATACAAAGGTAAAAGGAAGTAAGAGCAATTGCTTCTCTTTGCCATTGCTAAGTGTCATGTTTTCACAAAAAAATCTCAATCATTTGATAGTAAATAGACGCTTAGGTAGCCTACGTACTAAAATAACTGCAAATTAAGTTATAGGCCTATTAATAAAAATGAGGGAACACGAATTCGCAAGAATGATGATTTTCAAACATTTCTATTATCAAAGGTTTAATGAGAAAATAACAGAAATCTTGAAGAGAGTTTTGTCCTAAAAATGATTTCTAAACACTATATGTGAAAGAGTTCAAAGTATTTAAATAGCAAACCATTGTTGACAAATCAAGAAAGCAGACCTCTTAGTCTTGTTACGTAGGTTAATTTAGTAAATAAGTTCAGGCGAATTTGCTTTCCTCTAAGGCAGGCTCTTATGTGTTAATATCTGAATATTTGCTAAATTACACTCACTAGTAGGTTGAACACTAAATAACACTCAAAAGTACGAAATAACTAATGAAACGGGCACTAAAACCCAAAATAGTAAGTTACTTGTACCATTACTTGTACAATCACTATAGGCTATGTTGTGTATCGAAGTAAAATCGTATGATTATACCATTCTTCACTTGTCTCTTTTAAAAATATTTCAAAAGGTCCGCACTATCACTATTATTCGGAATGTCGAGCCAGAATTTTGTGTAACGAGCAGGAATTAAAGGCAATAATACTTTTCCTTGGAGTTGTGCGACTTTTTGGAATGTCATTAACTTTAAAGCTATTCTTGAGGATATTTACCTTACCATGCTCAAGTTGAGTAAAACTAGTTTTGTAAAACATAACTTTCTCTCCCTTGATGAACTTCACCTCGCATAGATCTCTAAGAAGAGGAAGTGATTTATCTTTTCGCTGCTTTACGCCACTCACCCAGCTTTTGAAATCAGATACTTGCATAAGTCGAATTGTAATTTTAGAGGCTTTAGACGCCAATTTTTCGAATTCCTCAAAATTATATATTGCTTCCGCTCTTCTCATTTTACTTTCGATTTTACCATGAACTCCATCTGCGGACATGAATGTGTGACCTGCTTGCAAATATTTTAAGGTCACTGACTGTTAGCCCCACTCTTGATTTACAACTTGAATTAGGCAAGTATATAAAGTAAAATTCTTATTTTGTCCTGCACAGTTATCAGCCCAGAAGACGAGGTTTTGGGCATCAGGAACTAGTGAAGTGTACTTCACATAAGCAGAGGTTATGTCTTCAGCTTTTCTTCCTGTTATACTCTCTTCTCATAGAACAGCAACATGAGAGCTGTTTTTTTTTTTTTTTTTTTTTTTGTCATTTTTGCAAAGGTAAGATTGAAAGTTACAAATCTGCTCACAAAAAACATAGACTTCTCTGGCAGTTTCGGACTTACCTTTTGTAGATCCACGGACACCGATCCAAGAGATGTTTTTGATGCGTCTGATTCATATTCGCATCTCGCTTGCCTTGCCTTTTCTTTGTGATCAAACCACCGGAGGCAAACACCACACGATTCTTCATCATTATCGCAAGCATGAAGTTTATGTTCTGCACAAACATCACATAGATCATTAAACGGTTGGGAGAAACTTATGTTTAAATTGTTAAACACTTTCCTGTAAGTTTCATTGCTGCACACACTAAAATCAAAAGAGCGGATTCCGCTCAAAATGAGCGGAAAAAGTGACCGCTCGTTTAGAGCGAATTTTCATTGGAGCAAAGATGAGAAATTTCCGCTCGAAAAAAGAGCGAAAATCTGTGGTAGTCTATTTCAATGGAAACCTAGATATTGTATTTGTATAGATACAATTTACATCTTGAGAACATGAAAATGACGCAATAAAATGTACAAAAGTGCAAAAGGGAGCATTAATTCATATGTGCTAAAAAGAAAAGGACTGTACTAGTGAATGAAAATGAGTAAAATAATGCTTAACATGGAGGAGATTTGAAACCGGTACCTTTCGCTCAGCTATCCAACGCGTTAACCCCTCAACCAAGGGTCCAACTGCGAGAATGCGTCCTCGGAATTGTTTCTTTCGTCTTGTCAGGTACTTGATTACAACGTTGAAAGATTTCTTGTACGTACATACAGGTGCTTATCAGAATAATGGAAACACCTGTAGTTGGCAACACGTCAGATGTATGGGTTGGCAGTGGTGTCGTGGCGACCGCAGCGCCGGACTGCTGGTGGTGGTGTGTTAGGTCGGTCTCCATACTACGTCAGGCGTCGTGGAACAGGAGTGTGCAGTGGCTGCAGCAGACGGAGGTAGTGTAAAATGGGAGACCTCTCAGAGTTTCAAAGAGGGCAAATTGTTGGTGCGCGGTTATGTGGAGTGAGTGTGACGGCAGTGGCTAGTGTGTTAGGTGTGTCGCCAGGGACAGTGTCGAAGGTGATGACGGCCTACACAACACACGGGAAAACCACATCGGGGAAGCGGAACAGTGGGCGGAAGAAAAGCATCAGTGACAGGGCACGCCGGGTATTAAAGCGCATTGTCACGCTGAACCGTCGTGCCACTGCGGCGCAAGTGACGGAGGAACTCAATCAGCACCTCCCCCAACCTGTTTCGACAATCACAGTCCGCCCCGAATTACATGACATGAACTTGCGGGGTCGTGTTGCACGGGCCAAACCTCTCATCAGAGACCAGAACGCTTTAGCACGCCGCAAATGGTGCCGCGACCATGCAACTTGGACCGTTGACGACTGGAAACGTGTGGTATGGTCGGATGAGTCACCATTCACCCTATTCCAAACCACGGGCCGTGTTTATGTGTGGAGAACGCCCAAAGAAGCGTATGATCTGCAGTGTCTCCGCCCAACTGTGAAACATGGCGGCGGCACGGTGATGCTGTGGGCCGCAATATCATGGTTTTCATTGGGTCCTGTGGTCACACTTCGCGGACGCATCACTGCCAACGATTATGTCGCAATTTTAGGAGACCACTTGCATCCTATGGTCCGGATGTTGTTCCCGGACAATGACGCCATATTCCAGGATGATAATGCACCCATTCACACAGCTGGAGTTGTTGCAGCGTGGTTTGAGGAACATCGGGATGAAGTTCAACACCTCTCCTGGCCCGCCCAATCCCCAGATTTCAACATAATTGAACATCTGTGGTCCATCTTGGAAACACGACTCCGGCGACGATTTCCACCTCCATCCTCTCTCACAGAACTGGCCGATGCCCTGCACGAGGAATGGTGTAATATTCCACTTGCTACCATTCACGACCTCTATGCCTCCATCCCACGTCGCATCAAGGCTGTTCTGAAGGCGAAAGGTGGCCCGACACCATATTAATCTGGTAAGTTGCACTTTCGTTCAGGTGTTTCCATTATTCTGATAAGCATCTGTATCTTACTCCTGACGTTTTTTGGTGTATTTTACTAACAGAAAAGTTTTAAAGTTCTGTTTTCTCATTTTTAACTAAACATAACGCTATAAATTTCACAGTATAGCTTAGTCTTTCGATAACCTTTGATTTTAGAAATGGCGAAGACCAATGTTGACTAGTAGCCATTCCCATGATGCATTGCAAATCGCTCTAAAAAGAGTGGAATTCAAACCGATCTACAAAGATGAGAAGATTCGCTCCTAAACGATGAGAAATTGAAGCACCAAATCATTCTAAAAAGATGAGAAACTGCTCTTTCACCTTTGACGACTCAATAGAAAACCGCTCTTTTAAGAGTGAAAAAATAAATTCCATCGAAAAGAGTGAAATTCTATCTAGAAAGAGTACATTTTCCATCCAACGCGATAATGTTTTGTTAGAAACCAATCTTTTTCGATCGAGAATTCCGCTCAAAAAGGAGTGGTCCCGCTTTTCCATCTAAAAAGAGTGAAAATTCATCTCTTTTGATTTAGTGTGCAACGAGCTTTTGTTTCATCTGACAGGAAATCTTTATGCATATCATTAATGGTAAGTTCTCGAGGGAGATAAAGTCTGTTTGGCGCGTGATCCCTTTTGTAATGACTTATTTGCGTATTGTATGACATAATGTGTGCCACAATTACATCTTTGTCAATTTTGTTAGGAGGTGCATTTCTACCTCGTCGATCGTCTGGCGGATTTAAAGGTATCTTGGAAGTGACTGCTCTTGTCTGATCGCTCCTCTTTTCAGTGATAATATAATTCATGACTTGGAATACATTTGAAATGCATTTATCAGACGTCAGTCCTGGAACTGATAAGAAATACGGCTTTCATACTCCAACGGTTGTATGCCCTGCAGTCAGAATCGGAAGGGTGTACTGCCTACTGAAATGTCTTTTGCAGTCTGAAGATGGAGAGGTGGTGGTTGTTCTTCTTCTTACCGGCGTTTGAGAAATTTTTGTGTAGAACCACTTGCGACGAGTATTAAAATCCATTTCCCAGAACTGTTTGTTGATCGATTGTCTTTCTTCTTCAGTGTGTTTAGAAAGACAGATGCCTTTTTTTCTGCAGATGCACTTTGGTTCTAATAGTTGGTGCTTGCTTGAATCCCTATTTTTTAGGTAGATTTCGAAGAAAAATATACCTATTGAGATCGGTACGATATGAAAGTATATATATATATATATATATATATATATATATATATATATATATATATATATAAAAACGCTAGAAGACATAATTTTGAAGATATTTGAACCAAATTTTTATATGTTGTTTCTAGGCTTAATAGCTCGGTTAAGTTCGTTAATGAGCAAAATCGGTCGCCATCTTGGATCCAAAATGGCCGCCGAACCCATTGTTGTATAGAATACACAGCCTAAACCGCTGGGGCTATTGAAATCAAATTTGGCATAAAGGTAGAACATCACTTTTTGATTATGAAAATGTTACCTAATGAGTTCAAAGACGCCATCTTGAATCCAAAATGGCGGAAGTAAGAAATCTATTTTCCATATCGTTTGAGCTAGAGATATGAAATTTGATATAAAGATGTATTGTCACTAGTAGTTCAAGAAAATATTACGAAATGTTGAAAAAGTCGCCATCTTGGATTCAAAATGGCCGCTGAACCCATTGTTGTATAGAATACACAGCCTAAACGACTGCAGCTAGAAATATCAAATTTGGTAACACTATACATTATCATTTGTATGTTACTAAAATATTACATGATGTATCCAAAGACGCCATCTTGGATCCAAAATAGCGGACCTGAAAATCCATTTTCCACACCGTTTGAGCTAGAGATAGGAAATTTGGCATAAAGGTGCATTATGACGAATAGTTTAGGGAAATATCACAACATTTGGGAAAAGTCGCCATCTTGGATCCAAAATGACCGTCCAAAATCCCATTTTGCACACCGTTAGAGCTGGATAAATGAAATTTTACTTGAAGTTGTACCATCACAAGTAGGTCACGACAATATAAGAAAAAATTCGAAAAGGCGTCAACTTGGATCCAAAATGGCCGCCCCAAAAACCCAATTTCCAAATCATTGGAGGAAGAGAAACGAAATTTTCTTTGAAGGTGTATGACCAAGAGTAGGTTACAATAAATGGGGCAAACCTTCCTTTTGGGGGCGCTCCCCCCCGTGGGAGGGTGCAGATGGATACCAAGGTGGTGTAGTGCTGCAGGGAGATTTTGGTTAAGATAAACTAGGCGCATCCTCTCAAAAGCACTGTAGTTGGGGGGCGAACCCCGACTTCCAGCGAAACAAAGCGAGTATATATATATATTTATGTCTTGTGAGGTATCGTTGAACAGCTCTTGATGAATAATCTACAAATCAATAAATAGTTTCTCGATAGCTCTCATATAAGGCGAGATTTGAATTTTTGAAAATGAAGAAAAAACTTCGAGATCTACCTCAGCCTGTAGGCCTACCGAAAGGAACTTTCTCTGTTCCTTTGTAATGCATCGTTTCTTTCTTGGAATTGATGGAGCTTCATCTTTCCTTGTTGCTTCCATAGGAGATGATTTTGAGTCTACTGGCTCATATTCTGGAAGAGGATAGGAAACGTAATTCACATTTTCTGCGACTTCATTTCGTAAATAAACAACTAAGGCAGCAGCTATAGTTTTTTCAATTGGTTCAGAATAAATTGCATCTTCGGAAGGACACACCATTTCACTACCACGCAAATTTCCAAAATTTGAAACATTGGTATCTTCATCACATGTACTTGAACTTTGTTGTTTTCTAGCTAACTCTACAATCTGTCTTTCTCTGGAAAACGCCATGACTAGACTGTTCTTTCACAGTTTACGAACTACGAAAATGTGCGCTCTAAAACAGCTGCAGCTATCATACAATGACTGTATTCCTAACAAAGGTAAAGAGAAGTAAGTATATATTTCGATAAATCTGATTGGCTGATTACACTT
This sequence comes from Lepisma saccharinum, assembly GCA_022664845.1. Lineage (NCBI taxonomy): Eukaryota > Metazoa > Arthropoda > Insecta > Zygentoma > Lepismatidae > Lepisma > Lepisma saccharinum. The sequence continues at coordinate 45,375 of JAGDQP010000157.1, forward strand.
CCATTTACCTTTGTACTTATTTGTAGTTACTGCCGTTTACTGTTGGTTTATTACAAAATAAATGTAGATGCTTCCTTTTGCATGTCTTGTAACTCACTTGATACAGAAGATAGGTGAAAACTTACATAACCAGGACATGAGCATGCTTCTTTTAGTATATATAGTGCAAAAAAACTGAAAATGGCGCAAAATATAGTTACTTCCCTTTACCTTCGGGCGGCCGATCAATATATACAAGGTTAAATGCTCAATATAAATATTTCCAAGTTCCATCCTCAAATAGTATTCACAATACGAACACTACATTCTGTGGTTCACTTACTATATTTATCATCACTACGAAATATCAAATTTTCAAAGAACTTACGATGTGTTGTTTGAAAAAGTATCTCATTTTGTAAACGAACATAGCAGTTAACCCGATTATATCTCATTTTAACTATTAATCAGTGCCGGATTAAGCTCTGTGGAGGCTCCTACACCGTGGAAATCTCGGGGTCCCCTTGGAAATTATCTCGTAATACATTTTTACATTTACCAAAGAACAATTTTAGTAAACCAATTTTATTACACAAGTCCCAAAAATTATTAATGTTATTAACATTAAAATTATCGTCGTATTATTAAATTCTTTAAATATTATTTAACAATATTACACAACAGTAAACAATAATTTAGAAAATAGTTAAAAAGAAAAACTTTAAGCATTCACATTACTCAGTGTTTTATTATGATATTTTTATGTTATCTTGGAAATTTAATATTTGGAATCCGTTGTGTTCCGTCGCCAATATTACACAATAATAATAATGGTCCAACAAAACTTCGAACTTTCACTTCCGTCAGTTTTTTCGTGGTGAAATCTTTCAAGATATTCTGAAAGTCTAACTCTTGCAACTTGTTGTACTCAGTGACCATAATAACAAGTGAGTTCAATCGTTTTTGTGTCATTGAAACTCGATCACCATTTTTCAACAGCTTTAATTCCGACAAGGTTTGCTCACCAGTAGCGTACGTGATCCTAAGTAGGGATGGACATTTAAGGAAAAATAATTTTCCGGTTTCCAGAAATTACATTTTCCGTTTTCTGCTTTTCAGTGCAAGCCATTCTCTTCCTGAACTTGAACTTACAATAGCTTACCTCTCACATACAGAAATGAAAACTGTATCGTTGTAATCTCTAAAGTAATTTCAAAAATCGCTGCCATAGTTTACACCAAATTGCTACAGACCTATATTTTCTAAATTTCCATCAATCACGCACTTCTTGCTAAACACTCGGTATAAACGGACTCTAACGGGACCACATAATATGGCTACCACTGAACCGTAAATTTGGATTCATGTGACGTCATTAAAATTCTCTCTATTCGAGGCTATACTCTAAGTAGCCAAGAATCCTCGCCGCCTTTCACTGTTTTCTTTTCCCGTTTCTCAGAGTGCAGTAGTTACATTAGAAGAAAGCACGGTCAAGCATTGCAGACTTTAAATTTATCATTTTCTTTCCAGATCACTATTATTTTGATCAGTTGCCGCGGGGCCACTAAAAGCTGTGGGGCCCGTAAGCCGATACCTACTTGGCCTATTTAGTAATACGACATTGCTACTAATATACACTTAATTGATACAAATCAACTCCACAAAGCGTGATTTTTGTTTAATGCATTTCTAAGGATTTATTGTGAAATATTGATTTTATTTCCTATCCTAATAAGTATAATTTTGGCTGCAAGTTGAAATCTGTAACTCGAATTTTAATCCTATTTTAACCTCTATGCTACTTAACGCTTTTCTTGTTTTGATGAAAGTCCGAAGTTTATACATGTAATTTGTAACCATCCTATATATTAGTTGTCGCCAATAACAAATTGTTATGAATTTTTCAAGTAACACGTCAACTTGCCTTGCCTAGAGCTCTGGCGACTTTTTTATCCAAACAGTGCTCGAAAAACTCTTGGTCCTTCTCATCATTTGAAACAATTTGCTTAGTTACAGAATTATGCAGCTTCTAATAAATAATGTAATATGTTGGTACTATGTCTGATGAGTAGTGTGGATAGTTCCAAGGAGGATCTTAAACATTTTCCATTTCTGTTAAACTTTCTCTATGCCCGACCTTGAGCTATCATTATAACTTCCGTTGTGTTGTAACTAAATATATAAATAATAATTTGACTATTCTTCGTTTTAACAAGTGCAAAACGTTTCTTAGATCATTCACTTAACTCATCTCCTCTAACTTTAGAAGGGCACTATTAATTGAATCCTTTAATGTTTAAAAACCAAGTCGCCGTAGTTCAGCGATAGAGCGTTGGCGTAGCATTCATTAGGTCGTGGATTCAATCTCAGCGACCGACAATCCTGCTTAAGCCTTAGATGCCTAAAGGCCATAAATACAAATTAAATTCAATGTTAAAAGGAACTTTGTCAGACAACCCAATTTTTCAGGAAAGAAAAAACGTTGCCACTTAAATTGTATTATATAAAATAAGTATCATTTTTCTGGTTCTGTTATGAGTTCAATAAAGATATTATTTTTCCCCAATTCAAGTTATTCAACGACTGAAAGTTTTGTAATTTATGGCCAAATTTCAAATTTTTGGTTAGGTCCTACTAAAATAGTATTCAATAAAAAATAAAGGAATGTTAATGGACTTGTGTTAAGGTGAATATTGTATTGTACTCTTTATCCAAAAACAAACAATTAAAAAAATACAAATGTATATGCAGATATTTTCATAACAAAATAATGTTATTTGTGCTTTCTAACAAAATATGTTTGTGTATTGTAACAAAATGTATATTTTTTCTTGAATCTTTACATTTCTTAAGTATTTTTTACTCTTTTTAACCAGCCAGTAGTCATAAAAATATTTGAGTCAGGTGTGTAACATAACATACATATTGATAGTTTGTTTTTTTCTAAATCTTGTTGTATCTTCACAGAGCTGGTAAGCACTTTACAAGAATGTGTTTTTTCAAGTATAAAATAATTATTTTAGCGCAGGAATTGGGGATTATAATGAGGATTGATTAGTATGTTATTTCAAGTAGAACATTATCAAAATGACTATGAGCACATGGGCATAAAGCCTGAAACGACAGAACAGCGATTAAGGCAGTTGCATTTTTTTTAAACATATTTAAGCTCTTGGACAATTAACCAATCGAAAGAGCAAATACAGAATTCTGTATAATTCACATTTTCCTACAACGTAGGTCAAGTCAACTTCAGAGAACAATTAGACACATACACAGCTGCTATCTATCAACAACATCTCGACGTAACTCAGACATCGCCTTCATCAATGAACCGAAAGATTACACCAGGTTGTTTACTTCAGTTCTGCTCAACTTTGTGAAGTGAAATCATTCAGCCTTTAATCCATTTTTAGGAGAAAGCTTAACGAACATTTTTCTTAGCTATTCAAACCTTTTTTTATCTCCGCTGTCATATTCATGATACAGTCTTTTCTAAGTTGCTGAGTCACCATGCTTAACGCCTGCACATATACCCATATACGGTGAATTTTCACTTTAAATTGACAATTTTAGTGGTTTCAGAAAAGCTTTCATATTTTCATGACAACGTTTAAACGGTTAAATTGAGGTTGTGACAATTTTTCTAGTGGCCGTTAATGAAACTTGAACAGACAATTACACTAAATGATAAACCTTTTAGGACTTATCCAACTATAAAATAATTTCTTGAATCGTAATTATTATTATTATTATTTACCTAGAGAGTATCCTCAAAGTGAACATTATGATTTCTTACGTTGTAATTCTCTTTTGTAGGTTTTGATTTCCTAAAACTCTTACAATAAATACATAATTTAAAAGAAGAATTATTCGTTTCCCTGTGAAACAAACAGACTAAAATTTAAGAAAACACGGGAATAGAAATTGATTTTTGTTTTTACTTTAAAACAAAAGGTTATCATTTTCTTTCATATGTACGTTTCTTAATTGCATTCTTTCTTCTTTGTTTCAAGTACTTGCAAGTATTCGATTTTAAAATGGTCATAAAAACCCTCAAGATTTTTATGGTTTATGTACAAGTGAGGAAAATCTGACGAACAACTAAAGAATGTTTTTCTAAAGGTCACACTGGAGAATGACTGTTCTGAATCATACAAAATTTCTCTCTTTCTCGTCCCTCTTCTCTTCCTCTGGCTTTTCTTAAGATGACTCTCACTCTTTCTCTCTCTCTCTCTCTTTCTCTCTCTCATATTGCTTCTTGCTCTGTCTTCCTTCCTCCCTGTTGTCCTTTCTAATTTGTCCTCTTTTCTCTCAGTTTCTCTGTTATCCTCTTGCTCACTCAATTATAATTACTTTCTTTCTTATTATTATTAGATTTCTCTCTTAAATATTATATTCTTTAATTATCTTGCTTGCTCGTTCTGAATCTATCTCTTACCTTTAATTGATATCCTTCATTTTGTCTCTTTTTTTCTACTTTTCTTCCGATGATATACTGATATAGTGATTTCATAAACAAAAATATTAAATTTTCATCGAAAAGAGTGGTGTCAAAGAAACATTCTTGCTTTCATAGAAAATGTAATCATTTTAACTGCGAGTCCGATGTTTTACTGATGAAATTTATTCTTCAGACTCTAAAGGGTTATTTTTCCATCCAAAGATGAAATGGAGGCAACTACCGATTTTTTCTGTACATCAAGCCTCTGTAGGTACAGATACAATTGATATTAATCATTATTTCAGTGTGCTTTACAATGCATCATGGGTACTAGTAAAGTTTGTTTTCTACCATTTGTGACCAGAAATGTTATCGAAAGACGAATCCGTACCATGAAGTTATTCGCGTTTAAATACAACAGAAGAGATGATAACTTTTTCAATGACAATAATATACAAGAAGACGTCAGGAGTATAAGATATTTACAAGAAATCTTTAAGCGTTGCTCTCAAGTACCTGGCGGGCGACAGAGATCCTTTCAAAGGCATTCTCTCGCAGTTAAACGGCTAGGTTAGTGGATAAAATGTTCGATTGCATTTTCTACCGACAATAAGTTTTTTTTTATTCATAAGGACATTTATTCGACGTTTACTTTTCTTTTTTACTACTTATGAACAAATGATCCAATTTTCTTACTTTTAAGTTTTCCACGTTCTATTGCATCATTTTAATGTTCAAAAGATGAAACATTTGTCTCAATAGTCGGAAATCGATCTACAAATACAGGGTGAGTCAAAATGATGTTCCCGATTTCAACGATTTTTTTATTTGCTTTTAATAACAAGTATGTAAACAGAGATTATACACACTGACTGATCAGCTCAAAAAGTTTTTTTCTAACATATTATAGATGTTCAATATGCAATACACGAGTTACACGACATACATCTAGTCTATAATCAAGTTCCTGCCAAACTCTTTCAGGCATGTCAGGGTCGATATCGGCCACAGCTGCAGTGATTCCCTCACGCAATTCAACCACAGTTGTAGCAAGTGGCTGCACAAATACGCGATCTTTGATGAAATCCCAGAGGAAGAAATCGCATGAGGTGAGGTCTGGGGATCTTGGTGGCCATTTCATGAATTCTTTATCTCGCACCACCACACGACCAATCCACCATTTAGGAAGTCGCTTATTCAGGTATTCACGAACGTGACGATGGAAATGTGCTGATGCATCATTTTGTTGTAAGATGAATTCAACACTGTCTTGCTCAAGCAATGATAATAGCCATTGTTGTAGCATGTCCAGGTATGTAGCACCCGTCACAATATCTTCTTCAAAGAGAAAAGGTCCATAAACTTTGCGCTTGGGAATGGCACAAAAAACATTCAATTCTCGAGAGTCACTTTCGTGTTACACAACAGCATGTGGCTTCTCAGTGCCCCAAATCCGCAAGTTATATCTGTTCACTTTGCCTGAAATGTGGAATGTTGATTCGTCGCTGGAACGTAACTAATCTGAGAATCCTTTGTTCTCCATGCACTCTTGCAACCTCTCACAAAAAGATGCCCTTACACCAAAGTCATTACGTTTTAGAGCTTGCACCGGATGTAGGCGATAAAGGTCCATGAGGAGACGTTCCCGCAACACATACCAGGCAGTTTTCTGTGGCATACCTAGTTCTCGGCTTGCACGGCGCGTTGACTTTTAAGGATTTCTTGCGTAGGTAGCACGCACACACTCCACAGCTTCTTCCACTACTGAAGGCCGGACGGTAGATTTTCCCTTACAAAGCCAACCAGTGTCTTTAAATTGCGCATATTATTTTCTAATTGACTTACCAGAAGGTACTTCAACCCCACATTTTCCACGGAAATGCCGTTGAACTTGCACAACAGACTTAGTCCAATGAAAATCAAGCAAACAGAACGCTTTCTGTAGAAGCCATATTGCTCACTTCGACTAAACTGCCTCCTGTTGGACGTCTACGTAACTACAGCTCTGCAATAGAAAGGAAAAAGAACTTTTTGAGATTACATTCCAAAAAAGAATTATATTGGCAAGAAAAGCTCATTTCTGTTCGAATAATAAATTAACGCAAAAGGAAACATCATTTTGACCCACCCTGTATTACATTCCCATCGGAAAGATCTACAATAGATCCCATCTTTTTTTTCGAAAAGAAATTTATCATTCTATCAAAAAGAGTGGTCCCTTTATCTCCTGTCGTAAGATTAAAAATTCCGCTCAATTCGAGCGGAATTCCACCCTTCTCAATTTAGTGAGATCCTTTTCTGTATTTCAACGTCTCTCATTTCCCTTCTCTTGTTTCTCTATTTATTTCTAAACATTTTCGTTATTTTTTACTCTTCTCGCTCCCTTTCTCACTATCGCTTTTCATATATCTTATCCTTTCTCTCCCTTTCGTTCATGTTTCTTCGCACACTAAATTTGGAAGTGTGGAATTGAGCACAATATTGTATCATACGATAGCGGAAAGAGGGACCACTCAGAGCGGATTATTATCAGAGAAAATATTATAAATTTTCGCTCGAAAAAATATGGGATCTGTTGTAGTTTCTCACGATGGGAATTGAATCTCAATTAAATGAATGTCCATGTATTGAAAGGACATTTATATCATTTCAGTATGAAAACTATACAAAAAAAAATGTTGAAAAATGTAAAAGAAGGAAAACGGATCATTTCTTCATCAGTAGAAAGAAGAAAGGAATGTGACAATGAATGGAAAAGAAAAAAAAGAGTTATCCTCAGCGAGAATGAAACCTGCTATCTTAGGGTCAACCGTACAATGCTCTATCACCTATGCAAGCGGAGCAACTCCGACACCATATTCCAAATTGTCTTTTGTCCATTGAGGTATTTGAGATCAGCACTCAAAGAGTTCCTGTATATGCCTTACTCCTGACATCTTCTAGTATAATTTTTACATTGAGAAAAGTTAACAGCGCTTCTGTTGCTGTTTTTAACTAAACGCGATTGACTTCACAGTAGGGATTCGTCTATCGATAACCATCGCGATTACAGATGGCGGTTAACAAACTTCACCAGTGCCCGTGATGCATTGTGAAACACTCTAAAAAGATGAGAAGTCAACTTTTTTAAGTTTGAAGAATAAATTACATCCGTAAAGTATCAGATTCCCACCTAAAAAGATAAAACTTTCTATCCAAAACAAGAACGTCTCGTTAATAAACAGCCTTTCCGATTGAAATTCAATCATTTTCGATATCACCACTTTCTCATCGAAATGAGAGTGAAAATTTCCACTCTTCTGAATCAGAGTTTCTCTATCTCCCTTCAGCTCTTTCAAACAGTTTCTTTCTATGTAATTACAGCTACTTAACACTATCAATATATTTAATAATATGTAGTCCATTTCCAAAACTGCTCTTGTCCAAGCCCCATTAATTTTGGGAAATCAACAAAAAAAACACTTCTTATTTTTCAAAGCTAGGGAGTATTTGCAATAATGAATGTCTTACAAGTAAACCTATCGATGCTTCAAAGCGCTTTTTTTTTATCAAACTTGGTAGAGGAATAGTCTACATCAGGAAACCACCAGAAAGCATGACAGAAAGTACTTTTGTCCATAAAGACGGGCCAAACGTTTGAGTCAAAAGATGATGTGCTATTTCTGAAACATCGCAAGAACTGAAAATTCCATGCACAAACAATGAGTACTGCGTAGGTGGTTCTCAATACATTTTATTATTTCTCTCAAAAATAAATTTATGACAAAACTGACTTCACCAATGTATTTTTGGTAAAATTCTATAGTCCAGATTGATATGTTACATGACCCTCTTCCTATTTTTTTAAAAAAAATTGAACAAGATTCAAGATGGCCGACTTCAAGATGGCGGCCATTACAAACATACCAGCTAAAAGATAGCGCATTTACCCAATATCAATTAATGAGTATTTGTTTACCATCATTACAAATATTTTAGAAATATACGTGTGTTTTCTTACTTAGATCACACTACAAGTTCTTATTCTTTTGACTTAAACGTTTGGCCACTGTGCCCGTCTTTATGGACAAAAGCACTTTTTATCATGCTTTCTGATGGTTCCCTGATGTAGTCTACTCCTCTACTAAGTTTGATGAGAAACGCGCTTTGAAACATCGATAAGTTTATTTGTTAGGAGCACTGGTAGAAGTCTTTTGGTTTGTCAGATGCTCAATTTCTTAAAGATAAGAATTTGAAAGATAATATATACACAATGTTATTATTAGTTTTTTTTCATCCTTTACTTTCATATGCTAATTGAATTCTTTTACAGACGTTCTGGGATCATGAAACCTTACTAATTTATTCAAAAATAATAAACTGAATTTAATAATGTCAATATTTCAATTTTATATTCTTGTGGACAAGCGCACTTTTGGAAATGGACTACACAATTATCACTTTCTGTTTAGTTTATAGAAACTCCTAACCTGTTCATCTAATTGTAAAATTATTTTCATGGTTGCTAATATTCATATATTCAGCGAGTCATACGTTCGAAGAAGTTCATCGTGCCATTGTTTTTATTTTACTATAACTTGATACTAATGATCGTCCACTTCGTCTCCATTTGTTAACACCATGAAAACAGAAGAAACATTTATTCTTTATACTAAAAATGTGTTAATCCATACAAGCAGTAATTACTGTTATCTTGAAACTTAATATTAGTCTTTAATTTCTGGACGTTATCACTGTATACTTCACTGTAAGTATATGAACTGACTCCAATATAAACACTGGTCTTATCCATAAATTTTATACACTTGAATGCCTATCGTGAATATAAAATTTAGTTTTTTTTTCTCTTAAGTCAACATATGTGTTGGAATACTTTTTCTCCTTGACAACCACATTCAAGTCGCAATAAACCACAGTTTTAGTGCTGAGTTACACATTTCAAACTCTTTGTTCTGTTTCACAACAGTTCCCAAGAATTATAATAAATGTTGAAAAGGAGACTCTATTGTCCATGACGTTGTGTTTTATCTACAACTGTGATCAGCCAGAAAAGTATCAACTATTCAACAAGTCGAATCATGTAAAAACAAAACTGAATGAATATGTTTTCTCCAAGATTTTAAGATGAAGCTAACATTCTTACTGTGTTTTTCTACAGTACTCCAGGTAATATCGTGTTATTGACTTGTGATGTCATTTATTATACATTTCACTAGTGATGTGTACGTACATATGTTATTAAGAACTACGAAAATATTTCTAGTTGTGGAAAAAAATATTATGTAAAATAGAATGTGTTTTTTTATTATTATTGCAAATCTTGTTGCCAAAGAAATGTGTTTGTTATTTTGGATGATGTGATAGGGTTGAAGTAAATTGTTTTGATGATTGATTAGCACTTACTATCGTTGCGGACAGAAGCCAACTTTAAAGGTAAGTTTTATCTAATTTTAATGATTTCAAGAACTTAAACTCGAAATACGATATTGATAAAGTCTAAAGTACTTTTTATACAATTGTTTACACATGAAAAGAACGAAATGACTATCAACATATACTATTATTATTATTATTATTATTATTATTATTATTATTATTATTATTATTATTGGTAATGATGCTTAACGCACATAAAATAAATTAAAATCAATAATTATTTGTGTAAAATGAAAAGTCAAATCAACTCCAAGACTCGGGTTACTTTAAAACTACTTCTATTCACCTGAAAGCAAACAAATTGTATATTTGTGTTGAAATTTAACTACGCTTTCACGTCCAGGCGAGTGCTCATACAAAACGAAATGTCTCACCGCTTCTTTATGTTCCGGAATATTTGCAAGATTTTTTGAACTGAATTCTTATTTCAAATGTCACTTCATATTAAAAACTTTACCTTCCGTTTATTTTAAGTGTATCCTGGGAATACTCTGCTGTGGTTCAGTGGTAACGCTCGCTCTTTTGTAATCAAGAGGTCGTGGAATCAAGGGGGACACAAGTGGTTCGATTAAACTGTAGATCCGCCCTCACGATGTCATCATCATGCGATGGTATTCAATAGCAAACCACCATCGGTTCATCTCGTCCAGACACCTTCGGGTCAGGACCTACCTTCGGGCAGAGCAAAATAATTTTAACTTTAAAGTATACTTTACTTTAAGAAGAAGCTTAAAGAAAATAATAATATGCTTTTCCCAATATAAACAAAGAAAATTCTACGATTTACTATCTGGTTTAAATAATTTTAATATGATGCAAATGTAGTATTCATCCAGAGAATTTTAATGCAAATTTTCAAATTTATATCTGACTTAAAGCCGTTTAAAAGAAATCAAGAGTTTAACATGACCTTTTGTTACAACGATGTAAATTTAGTGTCGAATGTTTTCGGCGATTATTACACACCAGGTCCGCATTTCTAAAAATAATTTCATTATTATGTTAAATGTTCTCAATCTGTTATCATACGGAACGGCCACTCCACATAAAATATTCTTATTTTTAGTTATAAACTAACTCATTGGCTTACGGAACTCGCAAATTCATCATGGCAGAAACAAACGATAGCCATTGGATTCTATCCTGGGCAGTATCAAGCCAATTTTCATTACGAACATCTACTTCTCAAAGATCCCTTCTAATATTGTACTCCCAATGGCGTCTCGATTTTTCCAACAGCCCCTTTCCATCCGACGTCCCAACATAAAATTTACAGTAATCTTTCCCTTTTCTCCATCCAAGCTACATGGCCTGCCCATCTTAGTCATCGCGATTTCATTATTCTTACAACATTTGAAGAATTGCACAGTCCGTGGAGTTATTCATTGGTCATTCTCCTCCATTCTCCGGTCATCTCCTCCCGTTTATTTATAGTTATTAACGCCATAATTGTCTCATTTTTATTTTGTCTTTTGTTTTTCGTTGTAAGTTGTCGTTGTACATTATTAGAAATAGGAGTTCTATAGTATAGTCACTTGTTCAAAGATGCCCCCCTTAAGGGCATTTTGTGAAGTTGCAATTAAATAAACATATATAGTTAGACAGCAATTGTATTGTTTACTCCTTTGATATCTCATATTTACAGCATGGTGGTTAACGTTTTAGTTAACACTTACATTCATGACAGAATTAAAACGAATTCTAATGTGTGCAAACTACGCCGTCTTTGTACAGCTTTAGTGAAAGTTCTAAGTAACAAAGGACTAACTAAAGATTGCTACATAAGATTACCTTGGTCTATCTGTGTTTGAAAGAGCCTACGAAACCTATAATAAGTCATAACTGGCAAAGCCTATTTGTCTTAAAATATTACTAAACACTGCGACAGAAGTAACATCAGCAGAAGACTTTGTTTGAACAGCGGATAAAACATTTGATAAGCCATAATTGATTAAATCTATCGGTTGCTAATACAAAAACTACATTCACCACTCGACACCATATACCCAAAACAGTCCTCATGTAGACACAGTTAACCATTCTTGCACTGAAACCAATATTTCCGTCTAGCGATTAATGGTAATATCCATCACACTTGCAACAGAAATCTGTAACTTTATGAAATTGCAAGCGGCTTATTTTTTAATTCCAATCTTCGATTGTTGTCCGGGATTCATCTTCCCTTTCTTTGCATCACAGATATATTATTTTCATTTCAGTTCCTGCGAGGCTCCAAACGTACTAATCTTTACATTCATTGAAACTGAAGGTGCAGACACCAAATCCAATGGCTACAGTAACTTCCCCTATCGATTTATAATGATTTTCCATGAGACAAGCATGGACTATCTTACCCCGTTCCATTCTTCAAAGGCAGGGTCATCTTACCCCATTCGAAGGCGCCACTGGTACAGCATCTTCCGGAAATCGCAGCGATATCGAATACTAGAGATAGTAATGATTCAAATATTCTCTTTTATTTCCAAGATTATCAAATTATTTAACAAACTATTAACAAACTTTGACTTTAGATCAGACCAAAAATTAATCTTAAATTTTACACATGCCTTTGCATTTGTGAACGATGTGTCATTCTTACATAACACAGTCACCTTGCAGCTTACTTGTAGTATAGACATTTAACGGTGAAATCGTCAAATAATGTGACTTCAGGGTTGTAAGTCACGAGTAAAGGAACCATGAGGGGACATCTTTGTACAGTCGCCTGTCTTTGAACAAATAACTCTACAAAAGTTACTCAATGGTAATATGAAAAAAAATATTTAATTCTCATTAAGGTATACAGCTAATATAATTTACCGACTGTTCAAATTAATCATTGCATTTGATACAAACTGTATTAGGAATTCATTTAACTGTTAAAAGGGACATTTAGATACGTCCAGGCAAGATAGTGACATTTTATTTTTATTTAATTTTTTTTTCAACGTCATGTTTCAATTCAAAAAGGTTGTAGAAGCGATTAAATCCGCGAAATGATATACTACTGTCCTTTTAGTAGTATTCTCTTCAATTGAATTTCCCTGTCAGTCCTTTAGTCTATATCGCAGACTAGCTTCTTGACAAAGCTAGTATAAAAACTTATTTAGATATCAGTTCAGGGATCTTGGCTTATAACGTCGTTTCTAAACTGGTAACTAATTCTAAAATGTGTTTCTCATTTCGTAGGCTTTCTTCGTTTTAAGATTTCACAAAAGCTCCTCGATGAAGTTTGGTAGAGATATACTGGTTTAGATTTGACTTCAGGTGTCTCGATTTGTTATGATTGTTTCTAATCTGGTGATTGTGAAATTGACAAGTCCTTTCTATTCGATTAGTTTTCTGAATTTTAAAATGTCATATTAAGATGTTCTCAATGATTTAAGTTTTGGAAACCTCAATTTTTTTATCTTTGTTTTATTCTGGTAATTTAAAGACTGGAACTTCCTAGTATTTGGTTAGCTTTCTCCACTTGAAGAATCCGCTAGTCACTATACCAACTTCAGTACATTTGCATTGAATCTGCCTACTTTTATAAAAAGAAAGGTATTTGTGCTTGTTTGAAAGACAAAAACTTAATATGTTCAATCTTCATTGCACGTAGAGCTTCTTTTGCATGGTTACGTGACCATGAAAAGAATGTGAGCAGCAACCGTCTTGCCCTTACATATTCATCTATTGTTTCAAATGTCACAAACAATTTAGTAAAGTAGTTACCGTATAACTTCCCAGACTTTCGATTTTCTCTTTTAGTTTTAATATTTTAGTGTCATAAGTCCACTTAGATTTCAAAGGTGTGTTGAAAATGGCCGGTACGTTATTGTAATTATAATTTTCGGGTGGGATACTTATTTCATTCCAAAAATAACAAAACGTAATTGCTCACCCTGGGACGATAGATGATTGGCCTCGTTCGCTCATCATATGATCTGCAATATGTCTTATGTATTTTGCTGATCAAAGGAACTACTTGTTAAGGACATGGGGTCTAGTGCAGAGTTGTTGAACTTCTATAAGGGTGTTTCGGTAGGATGACACCTCAGTGGTTCCCCTAACAGAGCTTTTGTCGATGAATGAATCAGACCCCAGTCCCCTGTAGCAGTCGATCTGCGTAAGTGGAAAGTGAAGGGATATTATGGTAATGGCAAATATTGAGGGACCCAAAATTTTGACCAACAGAATTCTGACATGTGAAAATGTCAAAACATGGCTAGCAGTAAACAGGAATATCAGGCAGAAACAAAGCTATTTGTTTCCATTAGATCATAGCGAACAGAGGCTTACCAACTCCGATATGCAGGCAGAGCTTATATTGCACATAAGCACCATATCGCGAAGACCAATTAAACTAGGAGCTTCAAGTGGAGTTAGGTCCATCGCAACTGGATACTGCAACATGATGATCGGGGAGTTTCACGTAACATACTACGCACTGATACAAAATTGCATGCAATTGAATTCTAATATTTTTATCGGCTCGTCCTCCTGTTGTTTCCTGCCACGTTGCTACTTTTACTATACAGTGGTATGAAGAGTAGTATCTTCTATTTTTTTGATTGGCCTGCCCAGAGCCCCGACCTCAATCCCATACAACCCTTTTGGGGTTAGTTGGACTAGCATGTGCGATCTCGGCAGTTAGGAAAACTTTCATTGAAAAACTGTTTAACATTTTAAAAGATAAATGGCGGAACATTCTAGAGGACGTCTTCTAAACCGAGTTGAGTGCATTGAGTAGAGGGTGTCTGCTGTTATTGCAGCAAGAGTTACTGCCATGAGATTTTGATAGGACGAGGACTACATAAAATATTTCATGTAGGTGACCAAATAATTTTTGGTAGGTATTTAACCAAAAGGAGTGGAGATTGTAGTGAAGTTAATTATTCCTACAAATTTTCATTCAAGCATACACTAGTCATATATATTTACGCTGATAATAACCTATTCTAAACTTGATACTAACTGTAAGAATATACTAAAATGATTCACAGCTCTACATAACAAACGGTATACTAATTTATTATCAAAAATATTCAACCACTACTTGAGTCGATTATACTTTATTGCCAAATGTTCTTAATAACAAAATAGTTCATTGTATTATTGTCATGAACAATTATCTTACAATTTTGATAAAGTTCATAAGTTCAAACATGTTCAAATTAAACAGTATAAAGATGTTGGTAATTCTATCTTATTATTTAATTATTTATCAAATAATTTCATTACATTTCTTACGGCAAATTAATTCTTAAATAAACCGTCACTGAAATCAGCATGATTTTAAATTGACTTGCAGTCAAGATTTAAATAATTATTGTTCCTTCTTGACAATCATGTATATAGTTCAATATCAGGAAAATAGACTTTGCAGTTATGATTATTGAAAGCTTAATATTTAATTTATGCGTTTAAGGTTTTTGTTTAAACTTGCCAATGTCAAAATTTGTAAATTGCAGAAAAACTCTTTTGATAACTTTAAATATTTCGATGGTCAAAAATATGTTTCACATTCACATACTATTATATTTGGGTTGTTTTATAAGTCATAACAACAATGTTATATCTTTCAAAAATGCATCAACACTGGACGATACTCTACAAAATGAACATAAATTTTGTACTAAAGTTCTTAGTGGTGAGATTATAGCTGATTATTAAGTAACGAAGTGTTCGAGGTGCTAATAATCAATTACTCAAAAGATCCCATCAATGGTTTATACATTAAAAGCTTAATGTTTTAGCATCAAATAACCTAACCTGACCTAACCTTACCTACGTAAGTTATTAATGAGAATAAAAGTATTTTATATCGCATTACAGAAAATGTATCACATATTTATTAAGTATCTATCGATCACGAACTTTAGTTTATTAAATTCCCTAAACATACTAATTAGCAACTTCCGGGTACGTATCAAATATCCAGCCTAACCAAATTACATAATATATTAAACTGCAAGCACAAAATAGCAGAACAATTTATATTTAGAAATAAAAGTAAGAAATTCTTAAACTTTTTACTTATTTCTCAAGAACACCTCATATGGTTTACTCACTCACGTTTTAGTAACTCATAATTTTGGAAACAGTAGTTAGAATATTCATATTGAAATTATACAGTTTTTTCAAAACCACAAAATAATGATCTTCAAATCCACAGATTTTCCTTGTACTAACAACGATTTCATAAAGGTAATAAAACTTTTATCTTTATTTTATTTTCGAGTTCGTTGACTTTCATTCGGAAGAACCCACATGAAAAATAAGTAGATTCCAGATTTAAACTAGGTCTGTTCTTAAGAGTATAGCACTCTATTTTGTTCGCAGTTGCACTTAACACATAAAAAGCACTAAAAACAATACCAAATAACTAGCTGCATACCATGGTCTTCGCTCGTACAAGAAATGGTTGGCAACACTGAAAACTGGGACCATTAGCGGATGACCACTTACAAAGTTTTTTTTTTATGGTGTCGAATAATGCTCATACCAAGTTGGGTGCAAATTCATTCAACTGTATAAGAGAAATTGGAAAATAAAATTTCAAAATAGGTTTGCAGCATTGACAATTGAGATACTTGGGGCCGGGGACACATACAGTATTTTTCCTATTGGATCGAATAATGTTTATGCAAAGTTCTTTAAGTATACTTAAAATAGTATGGAAAAAAATTAAAATATTAAACTTATAAAATTAGTTTCAAACAATGTATCCAAAGTGACTCCACCTGTTCCAGTACGTAAATACCAAGTTTGGTGCTGATATATACAACGATATTGAAGAAATATAAAATATTAAAGTAAAAAATTGGTTGGTAACACTGATAAATGTGGGAGCGCAAAAAGTATTTTTCCCATCCGTCCCAGCACCGAAATGCCAAGTTTGTTGCTGATATGTGTAATAGTGAGAAAGTTATTTAAAGTATTGATTTTTCTAAATGGTTGGAAACACTGTGATACCTGCGGCGTCTGGAGTACATCCTTGATATCTCTCACAAGGAAATGCTTTTTGTTGAACAAAAATTCTGGTGCGAAAACATGTTTTTCCTGGATAATATTGGATATATATACACTGAGATAAGAAAGGACAATCATTCATCTTTTAATAGCTTATTGCTAGCTTCCTATCCAAACTCACCAATTTTAGTTTATTTTAAGGTCTTTAGGCAATTTTGGCTCACGCCGGCAAACTGACCAAGGTCTACTGCGATACAGTATAGTACAAAAAGCTGGAAACAACCTTGTAACGCGTGAAGGGAGTGATACAAAACATTGGATAGAAGTAACGTAGATGATGTGCTACCATATGCGGGAGATAAGAATCATGCCAGCCATCTTGAAAGAAGCCATCTTGGAACTTGTTCGAGAATTTGTAATGGGAAGTCAGTCATGTGACATATCGTTTTTGGCTAGCTTGTTTCCAGAAATCCAAATCTGAAGATAGTTTTTATCTAGCTTTATTCGTTTAAGAGATATTAATTCTCAATGTTGAGATTTTATGTCCTGCAACATGAGGGCAAAATGATAAATATCTGGGCGAACACACACCCAGTGTTTCTCTCAGATCCTTATGGACCCTGCGAACCATGTTAAGTTCAACAGCAGCTCAGGTATGCTTGAATATGTTGCTGGACATTGTGTAGTGTGTTGATTTTCACCATACACTGTCTAGCTGATGAGTCCAAAAATTGAAATTAAAAGACGTGAAATTCGGTGAACGAAAGTGGTATTTGATAAAAAACTATGCTTGTTGAAAAGTGATAGCGTAGGTCGTCTATAAATTGATTAAAATGAAGGAGAATCGAATAATCTCTACTTATTTTTTTCAAATGGAAATCTTCGCATGCATCAACATTACCTGACAGCAAGCGAATATCAAAAACTGGTTCTATAAGGTTGTGAAATTTGGTGATTTCAGCTGAAACATTATATCCTGACTGTTTCCATACACAGATTAAAATATTTTTAAACGATTTCGCACCAAGTTGATTGTACACAACCGAAAACATTTTCACTATGAACACTCGGTCATGAAATTTTGTTTGAGAAATTTCGAAATTATATCTTACAAAATCGTGAATTTTTCACACGTAAATCTTCAGCTGGTAAAAGAAATACACGTCCAATGGTTGAACTTATTTTTTGTATCATGTACCTGCCTTTAGACAGAACGCTGATCAAATTTTTATTTCTACCAAACAGGTGTGATGGAGGATTGATGGACCTTAAGATTTAAACACCTTAACATCTTTGACGACCTGAGCCTCCGACGCCTGAAGATCTTAAAATAAAATTCAATCTAACATTTTCTTAAAATGGTGTAGGTATATACATGTATATACCTATATATGTATATACATACATATATACCTCCTATATATATATATATATACATGTATATATATATATACAGAAAATATAGAATACACCGAAAAAATATTAACGGTATTATACAGACAAAGTAGTGAAAGTTCATAATAGAATTATGTTATTAGTGACACTCGATATAAATCAAACTTGAAATAAATAAAACAGGAAATGCTCAAACTGCAAGTCATGAGTGTCAGAAATGGATTAGGCGCATCAAATCAGGTAAACGAGGAACCACTCAATAGATCGATCACTGTAGTGGGCACCAAAGTGGGACGAACACTGCTGACTGTGAGTTGTAAAAGTAAGTTATTTTTCTGATTTTAACAATAAGATGGCTCACTTCCTACTACGCTGATGAGTTGCAAAAGTAGATGGATATACAATTCCGTGATATTCGAGCAGTCAGCCAGAGTATCCCACTCCCTCACTTTATTTCGCGCCGCTTGATTTTGTCTTTCGAGCTATCAATGCACTCCACCATCTCCAGCAAAGAATTCAAGCATGCCTGCATCGCTGTTGAATCCAATGTGTTTCGCAGGGTCCTTAAAGATTTGATAAAAAATACTGGCTTTTTGTTTCCGCCCAAACGTATATATCACTTTGCACAAATTTGTAGAACGTAAATGCCAATATTGGAGATCCATATCTCGTAAACGATTAAAGCTAGATAAAAACTAAATTCAGATTTGGATTCCTGGAAACAAGCTAGCCTAAAACGATATGTCACATGACCCACTTTACATTTCAAATTCTGGAACAAGTTCCAAGATGGTGGCTTTTAAGATGGCTGCCATGATTCTCGTCTCCCACATCTGATAGCACAGCATCAACGTTACTTCTCTTCAACATTTTGTCTCACTCCCTTCACGCGTTTACGACCTACAAGGCTGTTTCCAGTCTTTTGTACTATACAGTATTCGAGTAGTCATTGGTCAGTTTCCATAGTAAGATAGCAATTCACAGATAAATGATCGTTCATTCTGATCTCAGTGCATCACATTCTTCAAGAGAAACCTAATTTCGCACCAGAATTTTTTTCTAGCAAAGAAACATTCCCTTGTCAGTACCTAAATGCAAAATTTGGTACGGATACGGCTAACAATACACAAGCAATTCGAAATGCGGAATTCTAGAAATTGGCTGGCAACACTGTTTACTATCATGCCTGTAGCGCCTGGAATACCTCTCTGATCTGTGAAGTACTCCGAATCGAAAAGCCAAGTTTATTACTTGTGTACCCAATACTAGGAGTATAAAAGCAACTTAAAATATTGTTTTCTTAATTGGTTGGCAAATCAAAATTGTTCGAAATTAAAAGTGGTTACAATTTATTTATTTCATTGTTATTAACAATGAATTGAACATTTATTGGATGTTTTCAGGGGTACATAGAGGAAAATAGAGAAATTTCAGATTTTGTACAAAATTTTAGACGTGACTACGAATGTTTATGCCAAATTTCAGGATTCTAGACCAACGGGAAGTACCTTAAAATTCCGAATGGACAGAGAGACAAACAGAAGTTAGGGACTTTTTATTTATATAAATAGATAGATACTTTGAAATGTTCTACACATCGCATGTTTAGTGCAACTATGTTCTCGAAAAATTTACGTGTCAACTAGTAAAGTTCTAGATATCTCAAACAGCGAATCTTATGTTTCAGTACTGATATAGATTTTGGAGACTGTTATTATCCCAACTTGGCACTACTATGATTGTCTCACATTATAGAATTCCGACATTGACATAAAAAGCACTATTTTGGGATAAATCTAGGCATAGGATAGTCGTACTATTAATTTCCTGGATGAATTTGGACAGTTCTGTCCTCCAAAGGGAGCGCAATAAGGTAGCGAAATAAAAATGCATTGAGAATTTCAAGCTCGTATATTTCAGATCGTATTTTGAAAAGTATACGTTTCAAAAAAGAATCAAGCATGTAATTCCATTGTAGCTTAAAATATTAATTATCGATAAAGATGGATACAATCTATTGCAATCGATTTATTAAACAAGATTTGAATTTTATCGTTATGGAATGTTAAAATCAAACAATTGATTTAGTTTAATCTTTCATCCAAATGAAATCAGATACTAAAGTTATTTTTTCCTTCTTTCTAAGAATAAATTTATACTGAATATAAATTAAATGATTTGCCATAAAATACGTTTTCAATATATTGAAGTATTTTGAATCAACAGCTATTGTGGAATTGATATATTAATAACTTAGTGTTCTGCTCATGATACCGCGCCATAATTGAGATCCTTACCACTTTATCTCAATAATCTAGTTTATTGTTTTTAATTTCCTATTCACCACTGTAAATATTAATAATAATATTCATAATAATTAATATATATGCCAAAAGACACTTTAATGTTTATTATTAGTTCTTTAGAAAAGAACAATCTAAGTGTAGCAACATCCAAGCGTTACGTATGAATTATCACATAATTAAAATTCGGATTGATGAAGATTATAAAAAAATATATGAATTATTGATAATTCTTTATATAGATTACAAAGAAAATGTATTACTATTTAAACACTTTCTGTTACGATTATTTTATCAAGCTCCTTTAAGAATTATACAAATCTCAATGCTTCAGTTAGTAATGAATTGACCAAAGTAATATATATATATTTATATTTATATATATATATATATATATATATATATATATATATATATATATATACTCATTGTAGTTTTAATTCTCTTCCTCATTAAACAAAAACGGGTTTAAAAAGTTGACGGTTCGTCGAAAATTGTACGACAACCTATTGGCCAACATAGAATTATTATTATAATTTATATTTGTAGATACAGCGTGAAAAAGTCATATCTAATTAAAATTTTAGTATTACTTAAAATGGAAATCAATATAGAGCATAAGAAAATGTTAAATGTTATAGACTTCTTGAGACTATTGTGATAATGAAGATTAATGAAAGTTTAATCTAAGCCGTACTCATACAAAGGGTGTAACTTCTTGGTTAACATGAAATATTTTGGAAACAGATAAAATTAATGGAATACAGTAACATACATTCATTAGCATAAATAAAATGTACATAAATAGTCAACACCGGTATCCAAAGGGAAGAACGTAATAAGTATGTTTTTTCTAACTACATTGTTAATAAAATCTCCATGAACTTAAAGGGCTATTTTCAAAAGTAATTACTTCACCTCGTCATAATTTTTAATGTGGTTGTTCAAAACTCCACAGGAATACAAGAACCAACCTAAATTCGAACCCACGGCCCAGTTACTTAAAATTTAAAACTTACTGTGTCAAACTACTTTGACATAATAGTTGAATCTCAATAAATGGCTGAGAGTCTGTGTAAAAACATAGGATATCTGCCAAATTTTCTAAATCCCATACCTGGCGCTCTGAGGTGCACTCACCCTCCTATCAAATTGGGTACCAGAGTGTCCTTGGTACTCCTGGGCACCTTGGGAAGGTAAAGGCGATTGAGCGTGCGTAGAGAATATCTGGAGCGCTACCTTCAAATCCCGTTTGTGCTGTTCACAGTGCGTGCGCATCGCACAGGGGAGACCTTGGAAAGAAAGAAACGTTTTGACTGTCAGGGTCCCCGGAAAGTCCCGCCCTGATGAGTGACCGCTCTCCAACTTCAACTGGCGATCAACATGCACATGCTTCATGCAACTAAAGCATCTGTCGCGGCTGTGGATGCTACTATTTCTGTCTTTCGGAGATATTTACTGCGAATCAGAATGAGTAAAAGAGAGGAAGGAAAGTGAAACAAGAAGATAGAGCAGCGCGAGAAGAGTTTTCTGGAATAGGACTAAAACCAGAAAATGCATTGCTGTATATTCGGTAAAAATCCTTGTACTGATAGTTTACCTGGTAAACCACACATGCAAGTAGGGTGGAGAAACCCAGGCAAAACGTCTGTATTGACTCTAATATCATATCGCATCGTATTAATAAGTGCTTGTATCATGCAAACAGACACACAAACATACAGAACACACATGCGTATTTGCAAGATCCGTCGTCTGAGGGTGTACCTGAAAAGAGACTATGAGGACTATGAGATTAATGAGATGAAGCCACTTGTATTACAACATAGTTTTCCATTTGTTCGTTATATTCCGACAGCACCTTCATTTTACACTGGCACACATCTACATTAAGAATTCCGCACACTCATTCATTCTGAAATACATATAAGGTTATACGAGCTTCCATTCATGCAACATATAGCTTTTCTTAATATATGAAAGTAAAATGTATCTTATATTTTATCACCATGGAAAATTTAATGCAAGTAGCTAATGGACTGACTTAGTTATACTCTTAGTTACTGTTATGAATATTGTTGTTGGTTTTTGTGGCAGATTGAAATGATATTAGTTTGCGCGACTCAGAAAGTTAGATTGATTGTTTTGAATTAATTACTTTTACCAGGTATTAATGTTTTTATTTGGACTGAAGGATGTTGAACATACTTTGCTATTTAATTATTATATACTGGTGTTTGGGTGGATGAGGGTACTTGTATCGATTTAGGACTTGATGGGAGCCAAGATCTGTGATGAGTTCATTGTTTACTGCGTTCGCATTCTCATAAAAGGTCCTTGTTAAGTATTTTTATGAGGTTGTGACTTAACAAGGTCCTTTTATGAGAAGATAGCTTCACCTTACCACTTTTTTATATATGGGAGGTTGGGCTAATAAGAGAATTGAGATGTATTTTCTGAGTTTCTGTAAAAGCTTCCACCACAACAAGTACTCTTAACAACCCATTTCAAGAACCATATTTGCAGTATTTTTATTAATGGCGTTAGGTTAATAATGTCTTGTTGAAAAATAAATAAAATTGTCAACATACATCTGTCTCTTCTCACCCCCTCTGGGATAATAAGAGATTTCACTGGTCCTTCTGATTTGGTTCAAGAAAGGATATGTTGAGCTATTAGTATACGATATGTATGTATCTACTAAAACCTCAGAAAGTTTCACTTCCCTTACTGCAATAGCTTTACAGATAAAGGTTTAAAAACATAAAACATGTTCCATTTGCAAAATTGTCATGGACAAAAAGTCATACAATTGAAACTTGAAAAAGTAAAGAAAAATATAAGGTAGTTAGAGGAAACTGTAGAGAATATACTTTTCCCATCCAACAAAAGTCAATGCAAAGGAGGAAAAATATTCTATTGAAAGATGCCATTGTTGAGCGTTAGAAAATAACTAAATGATGAATAGTTTTGAAACTGAGCTGTCAGATTAGCCTGCCTACATTTCTTTCCCAAATTACTGCAACATAGATGTAGGTTACTATTTAAAGGAACATAAACAACATTCATTCACGTGGGAAAATGAGGCAATCCCACTGTCGCCACTTTTCATTTTGTTGGTTGTACCTTACAGTGCTTGCCAATTGTTTCTTGGCACACCATAAGTCTCTGCTGCTTTTGATAAGGGCACATTAACTTATACAGCTTCTACAGCACTCTGTAGTGCTTCGGTGCTATATTTACAACGAATACTTTGACGTTTGTAGTTTCGTGGAATGTTAGTTACTGAAGCTGAAAAGAAGATGTATAAATATATTGCAGTCTTTCATTGCCCCAGCGGTTAATTTAGATCGAGTAGCAGGAGAAGTATTCACTATAATTTCAAAGGGGGAACCTGTATTATTTCTAGATTTGCATGTCTTCTTTCAAATGGCAACACATTTTCAGCTGTTCGATGCAGAAGAAGTGAGTCGCTGGTTTTTATCTCCCAACACCCTCAAACGTTTTACACTAATTTAATTTTGTTTTCCTTTCAAAGTTTCAATAATTTATCATCATTCAGACTAACTGATGCTCAAACAACATCTAAATACGAAGCCTATGTTCAATAGGAGTATCAAATAGACATTGTAAATAGCTTCCTTGTTTCCGAATCAACCGAGTCTCTTATAAATCCAGTCTCCCATACCTATTTATATATCTAGCTAGTCAAGGCACACTAATAGATAATTACCAAATGTTCCAAATTTGTAGCAACTTGTATCTTTATGAAATGGAGAGAAAAATAAGAGTATGATAAGATTCCCTTTTATGTAATGGTTCCCAGTTACCCTAATCTGTGAAATGTGTATATTTGTTTAAACTGTACCACTGTATTTCTATTTTTCTAGTACTTTAATATTATGAACTACATAACTTTAGTACGTTCTTGACACCTCCATAGGCTGCAACGCTATTTTAATTAAGAACCAGTTGTATCAATTTATACGTAAGAGTGGACTTTTTATAGTTGAGGTAAATTGCCTAAGTTTCTTGAGATTTTTTCTAAGCAACAGAATTTCATTACCAAGAAACATTATATTTCAAGAAATTTGCTGAAATTGAAGATTATTTGGGAGTTACTTCATAAGATTATACAATACCCACACTTGGCCGAGTACAATATAGTTAACAAGTTATTTGGAGCTGGAAAGGGACCCCGCACAAACCTTATGGAAGTTGAATTTCGGTGGAATTGCTTGAAACCGTGATATATTGCAGATTATTTCATCCTCAGAAAAAATCTTCATGGTCACAACCACCAATCATTTACTTTTTGGCCACTACGATACCACTTCGTTCAATACTTGCAAGGATATATTCCGAAGGGGTGGAGTGGGCCTCTAACGTTAATGATTTTATCCTGATAAAATACCTGAATATGCACAGTTTATATAGTACCAGACGTCAGTTGTGGCTACCAAGCGACTGTAGTTTAGTTGGTAGAGTTTTAGTTTACAATATGGAAGTTCGCGCTCAAATCCCTGTCAAGCCATTATGACTGGTGGTTTCCAGGAAATTCCTCAGTCCCGCCAGGCCAATGCCTGTGTGGTACCTCTAATACCATGACCCTGCCGCTGCCTTCCCTATCCTTTTGATTTCTTTCAAGACATAAGCAATCCTTTGTAACACATGCACGTCGACCGACATTGGGCAGATCTCTTTCTATGCCGTTCGACATTTTCCGGATGTCGGCGACAGGATAGATGTCAGTTTGCCTTAATTTCATAGCGGAAACATATCCACACTATGAGTATATTACACTACCAAAGAATCGTATTAGTTGACAGTAAGTATGACGATTCCGTTTCATTGGTATTTCTAGGCTGCTATGGCGTCTGTGGTGGATGCAGGACTCACGTCAGGGATACAACAATCCTAGGCGAACACTCACCCGACTTCTGAGACAGGCACGTCAATGCCTAGGGCCATCGTTCAAAAGCTATCAGGACAATGTCGATGTGAAACATCAGTCAGGTCGTTTGCAGCAGGTTTGAACCCGTCTGTCTTCCGAGTGCCAACTTCGTGTCACAGCAAACGTGACAGTAGAACCTCTTCAAGCTTTGATATTACCAACAATTGGTATTTACATGTATTTTTCAGGCATATTTTCAACTTTCGCCTAAGCCCATCTCGAAAGAATGATGAAGTCCATCAGCTATTTCACAACTCTGGACATGGATGGGGAAGATAGCAGACCGGGACATTTGAGTATAGGTAGAATCCCGGAAATCACCTGGTGGGACTAAGGAAACCCCCAGACCGGATGGTCGGTCCGGACCGAACCTCCCGGATGCGAACAAATGCTCTACCAACTGACCTACAGTCGCTTGGTAGCCACAAATACCGCCTGGTACTATATAGACTGTGCTCCTTCATATATTTTATCACGATAAAATCATTAACGTCAGCAGAGCCCATTTCACCCCTTCGGAATATATCTTTGCAAGCGTTGAACGAAGTGGCAACGTAGTGGTAAAAAAAACTACGTGATTACTGGTTGCGCCCATGCAGACTTTTTCTCAGGATGACAGGATCTACAGCATATCACGGTTTCAGGAAATGCCACCGAAATCCAATTTCCATAAGGTTCTTTGCTTAGTTACTGATACCTGCAAATTAATTATAAACTATTCAAATTGTAAATAGTAATTTTATACGTAATGAAAATTTTGAGGATTTTTTTCATTTAATAAATACGTAAACCTTTAGCCACTTGATCCTTCCTGCAAGGTCTCCAAATATAATTATATAA
>JAGDQP010000157.1:72082-140055 GCA_022664845.1 Lepisma saccharinum
GCTTTAAGTAATGTATTTATTCCACAGATAAGAGCATTGAATGAAGATTATACATTTCCATTACACGTAGGAGACTTCAGAGACTATATTTTGGGTGACTTTCCAACAAAAGGGGAAAGTGTTAGCAGTGGAAACCAGCGCGGTAAGTCACGTGTACGTATTTTGTTTGTGTACATTTTCTTATTAATTTAGTTGTGTAATTATTACAATTACTTTCGTATTTAAAATGTTAAGTTTCCATGACGAGTCTTCATAATGAAAGTTTATCCTTTGCGATTTTACGTTAATTTCGAAACAATCATTAAATTTGAATTAATAACATCTTTGAGGATGCCGTTGGATGAATGAACAAAATAATTGTTAGTCGTACTAGAAACATGACGTAAACCCCGAAAGAATAATCTTTGATTACTTCTGAATCCGTTTGCAATCACGGTACGATAAAACCTAGAATTTAATGGTGAGATTGTGGTAAAACTCTATCAACAAAAGTAAAATGTTGTTTAAAAGTGCATTGTTCATCTATTTCACACCTTGAGAATTTTATTAGCATATCTGACATATGTTTTGCCACTTCTACGTAAAAGCAATACTGATAAATTATATATTTTCAATACCATTTGATTTTTATTATCTTTTTATGATAGGAACGTTAGGTGTTACAATTCGGTTAGGGTAGATTCACTTAGTTTAATTCTAATTCTCTTCAGAAATACAGATAGACAACGTTTCAAGTAGTTTCCTCTAGCTAGTCTTCTAGTACTAGATATTTTTTCTCGTTTAGTGTTCTTTTGTCCGGTTGGAATCAAACTTCGTTTCTACTAGGAAGTTGCTCTAACCACTATGCTGTAAGCGTATATACAGCATTGAGATTTGCGTTTATGTTATGGCCTTTAGGCATCTCAGATTCAAGTCGGACAGGATGGGGGGAGAGAATATTGAAAAGTAGTTCTCCAAGGCCTAGTAATTTGAGAACATCCCGGTATTAGCCTGATATGACGAAGAGAAACTCTGGAAACCCCTTCTTCAGGATAGGCAACCGCTCGGATCTTTCCCAGGACCTTCTGGTTGCTAAGCCAATACTCAATTAGCTGAGCTACTGTCACTCGGTTTAAACTAATGAGCTTTAATAGTTGACTGGAAAAGTGATAGTTTTGGTAAGATTCAAACCACTAATTTATTTTTATCTTATCTTGGAATTTCTTACATAGTCATTTTCAGTTCATTGCTTTTGTGCTATTGATATATTTTAATTTGAATTACATCCTCCATGCCTCAGAAAATGGGTCAGACTTTTAATATGGAGCTGCTTAGAGATATCTTCCTGCCTTCATTGCTGTTGTGTGTCATAGTTGAAACGTTACACTTATGTTCCCTTTTTAGTCAAAAGTCGATCCCAAGATGTATCTATATTCTTATCCAACAAATCATCCTTTGATTCTTTTAACCACAGTCACGTCCTTGTGAATCCAGCGAGGGAATTTTTCCATGTGCAGTTCGTTACAAATGAGATTTTCGAGTCTGTTCCCTCTCTGAGCATGGCCGAACACTTAAAAAATGATATTAACACTACATTATTCTTCAGAATAATTGCATACATGGTTCAGATTATTTCTGAAGTTAAAGCCAAGAATAATATTACTTATTTTACACCATTATCCAGGGTTCAACTAAGCTATTTGAACTTAAGCGTTTGAACATAGACATGTAACGTTTTTCATGTGTAAAATATGGAGACGTTTTCCTTAATATCTGTTGCATATATTAGTATACTTCAGTTATTATCATGACTTTCTGGCCAAGGCTATAATAATGGTTCATTTCTGGAATTTTTATCGTGGCTATTTGATTCAATCCCTTCATGCTGTTAAAAAACAAGAACTAAGAAACATTTGAAGGGCCCGGGGGAAAAATGATGGTAATCCACACTGAGCATGAACTGAGATGTTACTTTTGGAAAATTAATTTTCCCATGCAGGCTTATGGGGCATCCCATAAAGAAATGGCCACTATGTGGTCATTTGTTGTTTTTAACTTGAGCTTTTTCCACAGTCAATAGATATGAGTGTTACCACCCTATTTCTGTACTCAACTCTTTTTTGTTGACAAATGAGGGTTACCATTGTTTTCTCCGGCAACTTCATTTGTAATCTATCAGTTGTCATGTTAAGATTGTAAGGAATATTCTAGATAATGTACGATCGTATACTACAACTATTTCACAGGTAAGTTGGCTACTATTCATTAATCTTGTCATTAGAACAAACCGTTAACTATGGGTTATTACATCTAATCTTGTCGTAGAGCGAAGACATTTCTAGAGAAGATACTTTTGACAGAACAAAATTAAAATAAATACGAGTATATTAGGCACGATGAAGAATATGTTTTAGTATTTATTTAATATTTGCGTGGTAAATATATAATTGCCTTATGTACAGAAATCAATAATTGATTCGTACAGTTCATGATGACAACATGAAATCACTACCGTAGTTCTGAAATCGGTTATATAAACACTGAAATAAGAAACCGTTTTATTGCCTGTTTATGATATGTTGCTACTATGTACGATTGTGAATCGTAAGATCGAAATTTCTAAAGATGAGACTACATTGTCCAGTTCGATATAGGTATTTTCTTATACTTGCTCTCGTTTAGGTTAATTTTTAGATTATGTTTGTTATAGATAAATTCTGTAAGATTCTTATAATTGAGAAATAGATTTCCTGTTAGAGTTTAAATCCACAAATCTTTGAAGAAAATAAATAGAGAAAAGTAACCACATACAAATTAAACTTTTAAAATTGTAGTGTTTCGTCTAGACAGTAATTTCGCTCGATTTTAAAATGTTCATGTAAAACATATTGTACTGTCTTAAGGTTTTAGCATTTTCATTTATTAGTACACCCACAAGAGAAATACAACTATATACCATTTCAAGAATGGTATTTTTTACTTAACTTGGGTATATAGATCAGATAGGCAACTATGGCGTAAATCTGTCACATGTCTGAAGTATGACATTTGACTAGACAATGGAAATATGTTTCTCAGACCCATAAATTTTGGGATACATTCTTTAGTAAAGTGCCATTAATTTACCAAGTAGATGTTCTACACAACTGGTGCATATCCCTTTACGTCAAAATAAAAATTAACGCTGTAGTGTGTCTCAGAGAGCGTAAAATTTACACTTGCCGTTTCACAGTAATTGTATTACGAATATATACTTCACTATGCTAAAATAAGTTTCATTTCATACGAGAATGAATTATACTGATTTAGTATAAAAAAACATTTCAGTTTATCTCGGTATCACTTGTCGACTATAATATCTGGACCACTTTCTGTCGTTAGCGAGGTGATAAGAACTTAGAATTTTAACTTCAGCTTCAGGCATTAAAAAGCAACTCGTGGCTTGCAAACTTTTCACTTCAAAATATGTACGTTAATAATGTTTTGTCTTTTTAACAGACGCAGACATAACTCTCAGGAACGAAAATTCACCTGCACCAGTTCAAAGTTTCAGTGAAACTCTAAGAAGTGGCAATACATCTGTAAACAACAGTACCCTTGGAAACTCTACAGATCCCTTTGCAGGTGTTCGAGGTGCTATTAAAGACGCAGTGGATATTTCTCCTAATAGTGTAAGAAGTGATATAACTAGTGATATTCTAAACACCTTTAGAAATGATAATGCGGCTCCAGGATTCGCCAACGATAACAATACAAGTTCTAGGACAGGAAGAAATTCAGAGACCTTTTCTGATAGCCATTTGAGAAGTGGGATGAGGTATTTCGGCTTACCTCCAGCGGGTTACTTAGCTGGGTGGGGTGCTGGGTTAGGTGGTGCTCCAGGTGCAGGTTTGTATGCTGGTTGGGGAGCAGGACTTGGAGGTGGGCCTGGTGCAGGAGTAGGTGCTGGACTTGGTGCAGGTATGGGTGGAGGACATTTTGCTGGATTTGGAGCTGGTTTGGGAGCTGGAGTTGGTGGAGCTCCGTTTGCTGGTTTCGGTGCTGGAGCAGGTGCAGGTTTAGGAGGTGCTCCTTTTGCTGGTTTTGGTGCAGGAGCAGGAGCTGGTGTAGGAGGTGCTCCTTTTGCTGGTTTTGGTGCAGGAGCAGGAGCTGGTGTAGGAGGTGCTCCTTTTGCTGGCTTTGGTGCTGGAGCAGGGGCGGGTGTAGGGGGTGCACCAGGAGCAGGCATTGGAGCAGGAATGGGTGCAGGTGCTGGATCTGGAGCTTATGGGGCAGGCTTGGGTGCAGGAGCAGGTGCTGGAATGGGGGCAGGAGCATATGGTGCAGGGGCTGGAGCAGGTGCAGGTGCAGGAGCGGCAATGGATCCATCGACTAATGTCTTCCTCAGTAGTTTGTTCGCAAACATTTTTGGTACTCCTCGTCCTTTATCTCCGATGGTCCCGCCGGTGCCAAACATTCGACCACAACAGCAGCTTAACAGACCAGCGTTACTTTCTTCTGTATTTGGAGGTCTTGCCCCAAGAAGGCTTAAAGGAACACAAAGAAAAAGTAAGTTACTTAATTTAAACTTTTTCGTTGATATCCTACGTTCTATGTCACTTTTTGTGAAACTATTGAACTCTCCAAATTTCTCATTGCCAATATTTCAATGTGGATAAAAGATATATCTAGATAAAAAAATATGTAAATCTCCTTTAGAGGAAAATGAATATTACAAAGGCAATGTAAACTGCATTAGAAGAATGCGAGTTTATTTATAGCACGTTTGCGTAATTAAGTCGGCAATTTTACGAAATGTAATAACAATTTAAATAAGGAAATTTTATTTCGATTAAAATTTTGCCTTCACCTAAAATCTTATTTCTTACAGTAACTCTACATAGCAGTTCCTTCTGTCTAAAATTTTATGTTTCTTCTAAGTTATATACATCTCAAAACAATGATTGCTTATCAGTTGGTACCCTTGATATAAATTGTGGCATTCGTTAAGAAAAGAAGCTAAACCACAAAGTCAATACAGTCGTAGTTGGGTCATTCCATGTCAAAACGACCAAAAAAGGGGTTGTCACTACTTTTTTTATTTTGATGAAACTTGGCAGTGTGATTGGGCCGAATGAGAAACGGAGTTTCCCCAACGATTAAATTGTATAGTTTCGAACTTACAGGCAGTCAAAATTCAATCGTTAACCGCCTTCTTGGATGATTTGTTACTTTTCCTCAAGACCGAAAATATTTAATATCTCAGTAAATATTAAAGGTACGAAGTTGAACTAAGTGTCAAATTAAAGTTGTTGTAATGGACGTTCTAAATACTCGTATATAATTTGTTTCAGCCTCACTCGCACATAATTGTGCAAACAAAATGCAAACCCGTGCATAATGTATGCACTTTTTTTATAACCTTGACCCTCAGTTCCTAATTTAGGTAGTACGCAGCGAAATGATCTTTGGTATATGCCAATGATAAGAAAAAATAAAAATGTTGTATATTTGGTTCAAATGTAGTATAAACATTGGTCAAAAATCAAATGTAATTGGGGAAAATC
Organism: Lepisma saccharinum; assembly: GCA_022664845.1. Classification (NCBI taxonomy): domain Eukaryota; kingdom Metazoa; phylum Arthropoda; class Insecta; order Zygentoma; family Lepismatidae; genus Lepisma; species Lepisma saccharinum. The sequence goes on from JAGDQP010000157.1 coordinate 77,608, forward strand.
CATGTGAAATCGTCCAGTTTGGTTGCTTGAGCCTTTCAACCTTTTCTTATATTTATATCCCTTGTATAAGAATAGTTCAAAACGTGTATTATTTTATTTTTATCCCAACTAATTAATTAATGGCGGTTGCTTTTGTATTGCAGTGCATGTCACTATTTGTGCTTGCAGACGTTTACGGAAAATGTAATATCTCGGACTCGTTTATCATAGAGCATTCAAACAAAAACATTTTTTCCTTAAAGTCTGCCTGATAATTTTAATCCTCTTCATGTACTCAAACTGGTCAAAATAGTATCCACGTATGACTGTCGAAATAGAAACAATTGCAGTTTTCAGGGCACTTTTTCGCACGGAAGGGATTGAATGTCAAAGTCGATTTTTGTATAGTATAACATATCAAAGTATATTTAACGTATAGGAAATACGAAGGCTGGTATTTGCTTCTTTAATTTTATATCTATTTTTGAAAATGCAAAAATTCCTATTTTATGGAAATGGAAGGGTGCATATTAAGGAAGCAAATATGCAAAATTCAATATTCATACTATTCAAAAAGTATAATGAACTCCACTGAAAACTTCAATATTTAATCGGTGGATAACTCCTCGTATATGCAATTGATGTATCATTTACACTCTATATTCTAATATTAACATTTCTTGACGTTTCATTTCAACTAGCATAACAAATTATTTCTAGTTCAAGCTTGTTTTTGGTGCTGCTTTCCAATTGCATCTTCTTCACACCTTCATGTCGAAGATTCCAACCTTGTCTTGTCTTCTCTTCCTATAAATCATTCCCAGTGTAATGTATCCTCTTCGTTTATTTATAATTTGGCATAGTTTTTAAATCACTTAAGCTTCGACAAAAACAGCTTTCGCTGTCTCGGTATTATTCCTGATGGAACTCCATTACGGTCAGAACATATTAAATTAATATCCAAAAGACTTCATATGAAAATTCATGCACTCAATCTTTTGAAAAACTTTCTTCCTCAACGAGTTAAAATCACCTTGATACAGTCTCTCATATTTCCGACCTTTGATTATTGTGACGTAGTCTATATTGATCTGTCTGTCACTCTAGCAAATATATTAAAAATTATGTAAAATAGATGTCTTCGGTTCATCTTCAATGATAACAAATATGACCATCTATCAAGCAGGTATTCTGCACTGGCATGGCTGAAACTGAAAGAGATCCTCTTCTACTGTAGTTCTACAAGGCTAGCATAAAAACAATTAACATAATTGTTTTATTTCAACTTGGAAAAGATTATTTACTTTTCATGAGCATAAGTTTGTCAGATTTTTTTGGTCCAATTTTTTGAATGATGGACGCGGGGATTCCCTTTATTGAAATGATTTGTTTTATTATTGGGCACTATTCGTGGCAAGATAGAATTTGCATTTTTATGGCCACAAGGAATCTATGGCTGATGTCACAATTGAGTAGGGGAAAGGAAGCAGGAAAGAGTCGGTCAGGTTTACGTTGGAGGTGCCATAAGGGCATTGGCCTGTTATGGCTGAGTGAAAATAAACGTTAAAACCTCAGTAAATATGGTCGATAGTTGTTCTCGAATCCAGGACCTTCGGAATGATCACTCAGTGGAATTCCATTAAACAATAAGATAGTCGAAGAAACATATAATCGTGTTTCCTACTTATATTCGAAACATCAGCAATGATTATTTAATTTATTTTGAGTTATACAGTATGTCCATTACTGGAACTTCCAGGTGTTTCCCTGTCCATCACTGGTAGAAAAACAATGTTAGACAAAAGACGTGATTTCCTCTCAAATATTGTATGTTGATGACAGTAATGGGTATTTATAGTCACTAGATGAAAGCATGGATAATGTGTAACCTTTTCATTTGATCAATACATTTAAATTGTATTTGAGTTAAAAGTTATAACTGTGAAAAGTGTTCTTAAAGTGTCCATTACTAATGCGTTTACCTTACCTGGCTTCCATGCTGGAATCGATGTACCTCATTTACAACATGAACACCCGCTCGAAAATCAATGCCACCCTGCGAATACCAAAGCACAGATCTCAGACCTATTTCTAAATCTCTTGCGATGTTTGGAATCAAGCAGTGGAATAATCTTCCTTCGGCAGTTCATACAGCTAGCTTCCTAGGTATCTTTCGAAATAAGCGTTATAGTCACTTTCTACCAGTTACCTATAGCAACGTAAAAAATGTTAAATTTCAATGAAAATTTTCTTTCTCATACTAGTGCTTCGTTTTGCTCCTCCTTTCAAATACGATACGTTTAATATGTTTTGTCTTTATCCTTGTATTACCCACATTTATTTCTTAAACTTTTCATTGTGTGGGGGGATGGGAGGTATATTAGGGGTGGGTGGAGAGGGTTATAAATTTAGTCTCTATCGATAAAGTGGGAAGAGAGGGAAAATGAGAAGAGAAAAGATTCAATGTAATATAAAAGGATTCATGTATTAATATTATTATTGTATTCTTGTCGTAGTTGTAGGCTGTTGTGTATGTATTGTGTCTGTATACATGTTTTCTCAACTTAGGATTTTATATTTATGAGATTTTTTCTTCTGATACGGAAATGATGTATCATGGTTAGGTAGAAGACAGAGATATCAGCTTTAACTTCTGCCATGTAAAATAAAAATCTAATAATAATAATAATAAGGAAATAATAATACATTGGAAAAGCGCGCAGGTTCGAGTTACACTGATCTATATGTGTCAGATTCTAAGCCAGTCTAACCAGGTGAATGCCGGTATCGTATCTAGACAAAGTTCCTAGCTGCTTTCTTCGTCTTTCAATCCCGTAAGGAGTCGTTTCCGAAACATCATCGCTCCTACATGTTAAGGAATTATCTGCCTATCTGGTTAATACGTAGGCAATGCTGGTCTATTGAATTTACCTCCTAGATTAGTATGGTTTCTTGTTCAACTTTCGGTACCCTTTATTAATAATTTCGATATGTATGTATGTGTGTGTATTGTAACACTATGAAACATACAACATTACGAAACTTACTCACCATTATCCTTTTACGCATTGAAGGAGTGCAAGGTAAAAGTTGATAAGTCCAAATTGCTTGTTTTTCAGGATGGGTGTTTGAAAGCTACAAAACAACATAAATAATATTGAAATGAACACAGAACAATTGTCAATTGTTTTATGTTTATTTCAGTATTTCCCGAACAGAAGGTTCTTGTGAAACAAAGGAATAACACCATCATTAATCATTTGTTTAATCATAAAGAGTTATTGCTTTTACTGGAGACGTGTTTGATACCCAAGTATCATTTAGAATATTTCTGCAATTTTATGTAGTTTGTAATGTTTTGGGTTAATCAACTTCTTGCATAAAATAAAAAACGTGACGAATTGAGGGACCAGATACTGTTCTAATGATTTATTTATCAACATTGCGAACACAATGATGTTCCTTCTCAATAACGGAGTTATAAAGCAGCTCATTCGATGCATATAAAATAACATAGAAAGTTACTGTCTTTTGAATGACGATAAAACAGATCAGATTCTGTACTACCCCGAGTGCAGTATACAGTTTGTTGAGCTTTTCCATAATAAGTGAAAGGACGATAAAGTTCTATCCTCGGTTGCACAAGGAAATGTCCTTCATGCTTTTAAAGGTTTCACGGCCAAAGATAGCGATTATTAGCTGCGCTATGTTTGAAATGGAACGTATGATGATGTCGAGAGCGTATTTCAAGTTATAGGCGTCTATCATAGGGATACCATCACTTTGCGTGTCATATATGACCTCATGCCTCAGCTAGATCACCTCAAAGGATTGAGCATTTTGTGTCTCCTCTTTTATTAACATTATCAATATGGAAGGGAGTGCGACTTTATCGAATTCTTCTTCGTTTCTCTATTTTGTCAAAATGTTCTGTCCATTATTGCTTTCATTTTTTTAAGTATCCATTAAAATTTGTTTCAAATTCTTTAATCCTTATAACAACTAATGTTCTGTTTATCTGAAAGGCAATCCAATATATATGAATAGGCAGCAGTGCGCATTCGATCGCGCTTAGGTGTGGTCATATTATAAGCATAACTGACAAAAGTTAACAAAACGAATTTAACAAAATCTCAGAGAATAAGGCCTAAAACTTCAGGTACAAGAACCTTCTGAGTGGGAAACAACATTTTCTCGAAAACATGATCAATTTTACCACCTTCTTAAAATCCGCCATATTTGGTGGAGGTCATTTTTTAATAGCATGTGAGTCGTGTTGCATATCAACGAACACTAGAATGTTCCCAGAAAGTTATTCCAGGTGTCAGATTTAACGTACCTGTTGCGGAGTTTAGACACTCTGGATAAATGAACACATATACTGCAAATTTTCAGTGAATATAACTCCGACGTCGTAACAGATAGTTCAAGTCTGATACCAGCAATGCTTTTGTAGGAATATTTGGTATGTCACGTAACCTACTTGCTATTTGAAAAGAATTTACCTCCATCCAATGTGGCAAGTTTCAAGACGCTTGTAACGTTGATGTACTCCAAAGTGTAGCCATTTCCCACCTCCCCACATATCTGCGCCGCGATGGTCCTTATCTGTTTGTGAACTACAAGATTTCACTCCGACTTTTGAATCGCTCCGTATAAACAACAGCAGTATAAATTTGATGTGCCTGCCCAATGGCTTAGCCCTTAGTAAAGAGTTACATTTCAGTAATTTGGTCTAAAACATTTCGTGTCATTTGTACTCAGTTTTAACAGAAAATTCAATTCAAAAATTTTAAGTCGATATTTACACTCATCTAGTTCCCAGGAAATGCACCTCCTGTAATTTAGGTTCAATACCTTTATTGAAGAGTACATTGTTATCACTTATTTTAGGTCTCAACAATCATTTTCTAATATTTAAAGACAATATTATAAAAAGGATACCAATAACTTAAGTCAAATTTTACATATTTAAGCGATTTTAAATCTTTGTTTACCTAAATGAATCCTTTCACTTAGCTACCATTGAAAGAATCGGTGTGTTCTCAATAACTGTGGAGAATTACATGAATTTTCGTCCTGTGTATGACATGAAAAGTTATTTCTTTATTTCTGTAGTATTGTATTCCATTTGTGAACTTTGACTATGCATACTTATTTTTTTTTATTTCAAAACGAACCGGGTTGTGCATTGATTAAGTTTCAGTCATAATTTTGTTCGATATCATACCTCCTCATAGTGGTTGTGTATATTAAACACATATACAGTATATATGTTGCTTTTTTGTTTTGTTTTTGTTTTTGTTTTGCTTTTGTTTCGTAGTCAAGTATGTAAGTCAAGTTCATAGTCAAATATGTTTTATAATGTATATGATATTAACGTAATAACTTAAAAACACATCGTCAATTATAGAATTAGTTCAATTAATCCCCTCATAATTCCACAAAGAAAATTTTAAAAATAATACTCACATATATCTAATATATTTCACATTTATTATCCACACAAATGTTATAAATCATACAGTTGTAACAAGTGAAATAAAACCTAATCTTAAATTACATTTCCAAAAAGAGCTCAAATAAATATAAGTTAAATAAAAACAAATATAATTCATGGCATTCAAATTAGCACTTCTCTTCTAATTATTGAAAAAAAAGTCTAATTTTCTAATTCGTGCAATAAATACATCTTTACTTTTCAAAATTTACATATTTTTAATATGTTAAATATTCTAAAAGGTTTCGATATTTTCAGGATTTTCAGAACGTCCTGTTTATTATGATCTTTTCTGACGACAGAACTTGATTGAGGGGAAAACACCACACAAGTTATAACAAGTTCTTTTGTAATTTAAATATAATATACTTCATTTTTTTAATAATTCAATACATCAACGAATAGACCTAATATATATTGTGTGCTGATTATATAGTATCAGAATATTTTTTTTTTAAATTGCCTGTTGTGATTTATTTAGTTTAACACATTAAATAATCAATACTTTCAATTATATTGTTAAATTGCAATCTGTATGTTCATAAACTCTGACAATTATAATACAAATGTATCAAATTTATGTGGATATAAAACATTACGAAACAAACAAGAAACAGTTTAATATTGAAGCGCTCAAGTAACTTTCAGCATTACTTTGAAATATTCAAAAATAAAATATTTCAACATCTAAAGTTAGAATTAATGCCGTATACGAAAAAATAACTAGAAACAACTAAATATATATATATTTGAGCGTAATATTTTCAATCAACAATATAAAAATAATATTTTTCAGATTGTTAAGTAGTTCCTGAGTATTAGTGATTGCAAAATTGCTACTGCGTTCCAGTTGCTATCAAATTCAATATAATCAACCACTTTCTAAAATTATCTTTTAATCTTAAGCAATCTTCATATGTCTAGCACCGTGATTGTTGTTTCTTCATCAATATGAACTCACGTACTACTTCTTAGTGTATTAGTTTCACACCTAATATGTTAAGCTTTTCAACTTTATATTTGAGTATTAGAATGGTATTTGCTTTTTAGTCATATCTAATAATTATATGCACGAAGTAACGTAGAGTTCAAACTACGAAGTAACTAATATAAAAATTAAAAATGTTTCACACATCGTTATATTTAAGAGCCTCCCTCTTTACCTATATCTTTGACTAGAGTAACGCGTACCTCAATATCTTAGGTAAAGTACTGTTTAATATAGTGATCGGTTCCCATGAAAACCATCCAGATGTTAAATTGCTCTCTACTAATAATGTTCATTATGTCGAACTCTGGAAATTTCATAAAATCGAAGAAAGGATTCAATGAGAACTCGGGCACCGTTATATAAGACATCTATGATATTTTTAATAAGAAAGTTGATTATTCATCAGAACGCAAGGCACCAAAACAGTTCTTTAAGTAAAACGAATCTAATTATTATTAACATTGAATCCAAATCGCAATCGGATGTGAATCAGATGAAAAATGCATGTGAAGATAGCAATATTGTAAATCGAATAGAATAGCTTCCCGTTCATCTAGAGTTCTGTTTATAAAATTTATGTCTGTGCTCTTCTAGGCTTTAGCACCTAATGTCTGGAAGTCTAATATCCTCGCAAATTCTGTCTCTTAGTACATCTGTTGACAGCTGTCAACGCAGAAACGACTAAGGATACAAAGGTGGAGGAGGTGTCGTTGAAAAGGGTTCGCCAAGACAAGGTCAAAGCTGCATAGACCATTTCTGTTCGTCAAACAATTTTCAACCAAGAACCACTAATTCAGGAACTGCTAGGGCTACGAAGATAGTTGTAGTGTCGTTAGAAAGGTCTCGGCGGAACGACTTCAAGGAAATAAATATTAGGTCTGTCTGTAAATACTTTATTTAAATTTTTACTCAGGAACAGGACCAGGAAGGTACATCCTAAAAAATGTACCTCTGAATTTAGAGTACAATATTCCAATTTCGTACTCCCAATTTTTGAGAGGCAGTGTCGAACCCAGGGTTGGGTTTTGAGGGGCGGTTTTTTGATTTCCAGTTCTTGGGAGGGAACAGATTAAGAGAAACAAGCACCAAGGTAAAATGTGAATCTCTGGGTCCGTCACTGCCTCCGAAAAATAGGTAATATAATGTACTCCCAATTTTTAAGAATCAGTGATGGGCACAGGAATTCATATTTTACCTTCATTTTTATTTATATTAATCTGTTCCCTCCCAAGAACTGGAAGGCAAAGAACCGCCCCTCTAAAACAAACCCTGGGTTCGCCACTGCCTCTCAGAAATTGGGAGTACAAGATTGTAATTTTGTACTCCCAATTCATAGGAACAGTTTTAAGGGTGTAATTGAGGCGCAATTCGAAATATCTCACAAGTAACACTATTTCAAGTGGATACTCAAATCTAGAAGAGATATACATAATTAAAATCAGCATAAGAAACTGAGTTTGTGTGTAAAATATTAGGTGCCATTCGCCAATGGTTGATGAGAAATTGATGATACAATAGTCAGATTCTTGTCTGATATAAAAGTGTTGAAATAAAATTATATTTTTAATTACTGACATAAAGTTAAAGTAAATACACAGTAATGGCTACTGGATGGAAGGCGCTCCCTTGTACAGTGTACAGCTCCCTTCATCATGGCCGTGATTTTGAAGTCCGCCATATTGAATCTCGATTGATTTTTTTAAATGAGAAGGGGGTCGTGTGTTATGAATTATGGGCAAGACTTTTACAAGAAATACGTTTCTGAATTAAGTTTTGTCATAAATGTAATATTGTGAGAGATAAGAGTATATGACGCTAGCGTGGGGTAACAATAGAATAGCCTAGAAACACACATTTCCTCTCGAAATAACGACGGAAATGAAACAAAATGCATACAAATTGTTCCTGAGTACAGTGCCCAGCGATATGGATTAGTACGCATTTGGGTCTCATTTCCTTCATTACTTCAAGGCAAAATAGGTGTTTCCAGAGTATTGTATCATTACTCCAAGCTAGCGTCACATACTCATATCTCTCACATTATTACATTTACAGCAAAATTGACTTCAGAAACGTATTCCTCGTAAACATCTATCCCAGAATTGCATATTATACGCCTCTTTTCCCATTTAAAAAATCAAGCAAGATTCAATATGGCGGACTTCAAGATGGCGGCCATGAAGAATATACCCTCCTGAAGAAGCGCCTTCCACCCAGTACCCATTACCGTGTATTTGGTTTCCATTTCTTTCAGCAATTAAAAAATATAATGACATTTCAACACTTTTATATCACTCTTCACAGACAAGAATCGAACTATTGTATCATTAATTTATCTTCAACCACTGGCCAATGGCACCTAATATTTTACACAGAAACTCAGTTTCTTATGCTGATTTTAATTATGTATATCTCTTCTAGATCTGAGTGTCCACTTGAAATAGTGTTACTTGTCAGCACAACTTTACTATCGACACTTAGAAAGGCAGGGGTGATGTGCAACTTCGTCTATATTCAAAGTCATAACACTAATATCAATAGTACGATTAACGATCGGGGAAAGTGTACTTGTAAGTAAATGTCAGAATTAAAAATTTTAATTTTGAAACGGTATAGTTAACGAAATTAAATGTGACAAATGGCTGAAATTTCATTTCTGGTTTCTTTATGTAGTTGTTAAATTGGGTACAAAGTTTGAGTTACAACAATGGCCTATTGTAATACCAATAATGAAACATCTGACCAAAGGTGACTTTATGAAGGCAAAAGAGACGCAATGTGCAAAAAAAAACAGGAAACACTTAGGTAGATCTTATTATTGAAAGCTCAATACACAAAGTTACTATTTACATTCTTGGTTTGTCCTATCATTTATCCTATGGATATTAATAATTTCATACAAACTAGTGTTACCAATCGTAGGGAAAATTGCCTACTCATAGGGACTTTTAGTTATTTTTTCATACAAGTAGCGACGTAGGATTTTGATATTGAATTGTACAGAAAGAAGAGGGTGGGATGATGTCCAATCTTAAGTAAGCTTAATATAGTTTATGCAATCACAAAAGACATAAGTGAAGGCATATTGCAGTACAAAATATTAGTTGCAAGATCACATCATATCCTCTGCAACTGATATTGCCAAGGATTCTGCCTGACCTCCACTATGGAGGTATAAACCTTCCAAGTCATCGAGCACAGACACCAAAAATTAAAGATTTTACTATTAAAAAGATACAAAAAAATTATATTTACATACCCTTTAACTTGGTTTGCACTCCCTAAACTAAAATTCCTTGCAAAATCCCTGAGAATAACCTCTGATGTCACTACTTATACATTCCGCACTCGTCCGTGGAGTGACGTCACACGTCACACAAATTGCAACAAAAAAATCTCTCTTCGTTAAAGCTCGCTATTTAGCCCATTCTGAAAACTAACATTCATTCATTATTGCAGTCCATTGTTATAGCTTTATAAGACTGTCAACGATGCAATAATTTTAACCTTTCTTTAATGACGAAACATGATTATCAACGTAACTACAGTAACATTCACACAAAGTATACGAAAGGTCGATCCATGTGTATGTACCATTTTTGAACCAACACCTACCTTATGAAAATCTACGGGATCCGTTGGCCTCAATGTGATCACCATATATGTTTTTCAATAGCCCTGTACCGTAACTTCCATTGTAAAAGGCTACGACGAAGTACAGGAAGTGAAATCTTTTCCACATGCCCCGAAGAGTGTTGACACGACGAGTTGAAAGTGCACTTTTCAAAACGCCAAACCCGCAAAAATCCATAGGACTGACATCTGGTGACTTCACCGGTATGTCACGAAATAGGATAGCCATAATGCCGGTGTCTTACGCGATCTGTTGCAGAACGCTACGGGTAGAATTAGACGTATAGGATAAAGCCTTATCCATATGAACTGAGACTTGATTAATGGTATTTTCACACAAACGAGATAGGAATAAATTTTGATCCGGACATGTTGCCGAAAGAAGGCAGAGTTGATTTCACAGTTTTAGGGACCTGACGAATAGTTAATTTGTCCTGATAGCAGTATCCCGCAACAACAAGGAATGATTTCGAGAAAGTTACTTTGCAATGACGGATGAATTCAGTACGGGATTTTGCATCACGTAAAGTGTACATTATAGCCCGAATATTACCACTGTGTGATAAATACATCCATGCCTCATCTTGTGTGGCCACATACATCCACTTTCCCCGGATAAATAGCGTTCTTAGAGGGCCTGTTGATGGTCTTTCTCTCAGCCCCATGAACTGATTTCCACGACTTTTAAAGAGCTTCCGGAGGTTCAACTTCTCACGCAGGTTGCGGTACACAATTGACTATGCCATTGAGAGTCGTATGGCAATCACATTTTACGGAGGGCCATTCGATGCAATCTATGAGACACAGATAGCGTCACTGTAGTGCATGCTCGCTTCCTAGCCCCCATCGTGGGTTATTGAACCAATAGTAACATTTGGTTTTCAGGCCGATTAATTATGTTGTTGATAGTCGTTGAACCCAAAGTTTATCCATGTTCTTTGCACTGTTTTGAATTTTAGACACCGAATGTTTGGCGTTAAAATGTTCAACTACGTAGCCCTCCCAAAACCGGTCGATCTTTAGAGCCATTATGCACACAACGCACACTTGCGATAGTGACTCACTACTACAGACTTCTGGCTATCTCCTGTGCTTTTAACCACTTGATTCGGTCCATTCTGTGAGCAGGGAGGAAGATTAAATATTAGACACATGTCCGCGGATCGACGTTCTGTATAATTTGCATCTCTTCTCGGACTTTGAGGTGCACATTTTCCCTTCTTTTCCTGCTTGGGATACTCATTTTCCCTTCCTTCCATCTACAGATAATTATTAATGCGGTAATTCTCGCTAATTTGGTACTTTTTTCACATTACGTTGTGTTGCATGATACTGCCGAGCTAATAGAATATAATAATCTGAAAATCTCAATTTCGCCCGAAAGTGAACATTCCGCTTTTTTCTTTATGTAATCTTCATAGTTTATCTTCATTCTTTAAAAAATTCAGAAAATACTTAGAGATATTCTTTCTACGTTTACTGCCTGTTTTGCCATCGAACCATATTTATCATGACAAACTTTGGAAGTACCCTTTGATACAATGATGGTGACATGATATAGAAATAATAGAATGGAAGAGCTGGATACAGAAGTTGATGGAACTGTAATAATGACATTTACATGAATATGGGAAGTTTAATTCCACTTTAGAAATGAAAATGTTAGCTTATGAAGTTGGCTAAGATAAATTCAAACCCTGATGTACTCACTACAAGCAGATAATGAGATTTAAATTAAAACACACCTCAACATTAATAGCTAAATTGAATGGCGTTTAAATCGAAACCAGATTTCAGTCTCTTTGTAATAGTTCTATAGGGTAGCAGGAGAGAGGAAATATTTCAGATTGATATAAATTTTGATTTTCGATTTTTCTGCAGAAATATGTACTTTTATTTGTAGTACCAGTGTGCGAGTTGCAAGATCTGTCAGTAAAGGTATAACATATCTAGAATTGATCTGTAAGCTCAAAATCAACAGGTATTTTTCTCAATTAATACCACCATCAGCGCTAGTAGTAGGCAAAGAACCTTTATTTAGAAGACACTATTGATAGTTGTCTCTTCTCTTTGCATAACGCGAGCATTTCAGCTAGATTTCACCTCTATCGTTCTGCTAATTACGTATCGCGTAGCCCTACCAGTACCGTGAACGGTGAACCAAATAATATAACGAAAGATAAAACTTTCTATTCAAAATCTATGAGCGAAGGGAGTTTGGGATAACCCCACAGAATGCTATGTGATGACAGTACACGAAGACTAGTAGACACTGTGGTACCAAATGATATTCTATATGCCACTGACAATATTGTAAGAGCCTTTCGTCTTGTAAGTCATTCGTCAAATGTTTCGTCATTGACATGATTGAAACCAGGGTATGTACAGATCCCGGTAAGCGCTGAAAAATGTACTTGTCCCTACATTCAGTGTTTCCTACAAGAAGTCTTTAACTATGGCCGAAGGTGTTAAAACTGAAAATCCAGAATAACACGCAGTTATTAAGCTGAAACTATAGAGGGACATTCGAAGGTCCCAAGTTCGAGACCCGGAATGGGTGTGGATTTTAACAGCTAAAGGCGAATCGTGACGGGCCGAAGTCAACTCATTTGATATGGTTAATGCATATTATAAGTAAAAGGAAACAGTGAAGCCCTTTTAAATTCTCTTAGAAAAACATTTCTTTTAAAATAACTATCCTTAGAAACTTTGACATATCTTCCCAAATTATCACAGAGTACCTATTTTATAGCTTGTTCATAAAAATCAACAAACTTATATTTTAAAAAGGCTGCAAGAATCCTAGAAAATTGGGGAATTTGAAACTGGTCACAGAAGGAATTAACATAATCTCCTCTAAGGTATCCACATCGGCGTAACCTAACAAAAGCATATCAAGAGATTATACAAAATGTCATACTGTAATATTACAGTCCTCTGTCGATTAGAATAAAGTATTGATCAATATTAATTAAAACATAACAATACTTTTAAAGCATAACTTTAAGACATGAAGAAATTCGAAAGGATTAAGTGAATTATTGCAACATACCACAAATTGATAAAAGCTAATTGGAATTAATCTAGGAGCTTGTCTAAGAAGAGAACATCAAAGTAAATTATTATTGGTCTCTTACATTTGAGCAACGCATGTTTTTTTTTATGAAACAAATATGTTCAATGGAGAGGAAAGAAGATAACGAACTCAATACAAATATTTTCAAGACTAGATGTTTTAAATAAACATTTCTGATAAATAGTTGAGCCGTTTTAGTTTGAACCCGAAAATTCTACTCTAATGAAAATACTAAACTAATATTTCCGAATAAACCAAAGGAATTCTGGTATCCATTATGATTTATTAATATCCTCGTTAAAATGCTTCTTAGGAAGCAAAATATTTTTTTTACTGTCGTAGGAGTTTTATATTACGATACAAATCTAAAACAAACAGTATTTTACAATATATACTTTCGTTATAAGCGAATAACAAATATTACAAGTAGAATTGTGCGAAAATTGGGTTCTGAGACAAATTCCGATTTAACATTTCCATTTATAATTGTGATTTTTTTTTTTTTTTGAGACAAAGCTCAGGAAAAGGATAATTCGATGTGATCAAATGAGTCTACGTTATAACAGAAATACGATTTAGTAATAAAATAACGTGTTGGTTTGTTTGTAACTGTTGATAATAATACACAAACATATTTTTAAAAACAATTTAGTAATGCAGCCATTGTCAATGTTTTCTGTATGTTGTTTCATTTCGTCATAGATTTTTATATGTACGTACCTTAATTTTTCAATATGAATAGGATTGGAGACTACAATCATCTTATAAATTATAACCCCTTACTTGTCTTGAGAATAAAAGATGTGAGACCAGTAATCTGTCACGATACGCAATTACCAAGTTTTACATCTTTCCTCAATTATTTCCTTACCCATTCCTTTTCATTTTCAATTCGTTCCTCTTTCATCTATGGACGTTTTGCGGTAATCATTGCTGTTCTTTGGTTCTGCTTGCATGATTTATTCTCTTCATTCCCAAAAACTCCCATGTTCACGTTTATCTTTCTCAGAAAACTTGACATAATATCTCGATAAAATTGAAGTATCTCATTTCAGTCTCACAGGTTGATAAAAAATTTAAGTTCCACTCCTTACTTTCAATTTCATTTCGAATTTACAGAAGCCTAACTTAATGTATTTTGCAGTAATTATACATGAATTAGTATGTGCCATGTCCGATTACGGTAAATGAAAAATATAATCCATAGATATCTTCAGAAAGCCAACTTTTTACTACCAACCACACTTCTTTCATATCTGCTTCACACGCATTAAATGCATTCACGTTTCATGATAGTGTTTAAAAGTTAGTTTCACTAAAACTTGTAATAACCATATTGCTATTGGCTAATCTAAATGTCCTGTCGTTGTCACTTAGAGGATTCTCTCAGACAAAATGTAGCATGCATGTTAGTATTTCTCAGAAGACCTATATTATCTGCAGTATCTTACTAAACTAATGATGATACTCTATTTCTTTTTACACTAAATATATTTTCGTAATCCTAAAAGGCTAAGTCTTGCGTATTACATGAGGAACAAATTAATATTTCATTGTTGCATCTAAACTAGTAATTTAATCAAGAATTAAAATTTAAATCAAGAATAGAACAATTGAGTAACAAAGAATGACAAACAAAAATTATTTGTTAATAGAGAAGTAATCTAATTATTGTAGAATGCTTTAGAAAGGGATTAATATTTCCAGACTGCTTCCACAGATATAGTTCGGAATATAATGGACCATGATAAATTCATATTCTAACAACAATTGTTTTCATACTCAGCATCACGCTAGCACATTTTAATAGATGTTAGCACTTCACCGTTCAGCGTGGGATGATTAAATGGTCTTGCCTTAATACGCTTTACTATATCATTAATTGTAATAATAATGAACATACTTATTAGTCATCAATCAGTATTAATTGACACGTACCCCATTGTCTTTTGCAATGGCGTGGTTGTATCTTAACTTCAAGTGTCTTTATATTCATGTTCTTAATTTTTATTATGAGAATGTACTTTTTAAAGAAAAATCAAATATCGTTGAAATGTTAACATGAGTTTTATAGAAAAATATTGAACAATAAAATGTAAAACATAATTTTCTATTGACTTAGGAAGTTAAGTGTTCTTATTATGTTAGTTACGATTCCTAGTTTTCGATCTGATTATCAAGTAACAGAGGATAAAGGCGCAACAGTATCATCAAATTGTTTGGAAATACCTTTTTCATGAAATCTAATGTGGCAGCACAATCATTTTGATTTATATTTCCTGTTACTTTAGGTCTGGTGACTTCTTTCAACTTCCATAAATATGGCTGTGTTCCAGCTAATGTAGATATGAGTTTTGACTCGCATTACATATTAGTAAGATACAATAGAATCCCTGCAAACTATTACGATGTAATAATGGTACTCTTATTAATACGTTATCTCAGACAAAAAATCTAGGATATATGGTTTCTGGATCGCTGTAAAACTAATACACATTGGAAAACATAACGGAATAACGGGAAATGTTGCATCTCATATGAAAATAATTTCAAATATTAAAAATAGTTATACAGGTTACAACGATAACGTTGTGAAGACACAGAAAAAGTTGAGAATGTTCAAAATAAAAATAAAAATATTTACACTATCACATGATAAGAATACAAGAAAATTCTAAAAGAGAAGACATACAGTGTAGAAAACGATATAGCAAGTAAACCATATAAGTATGACGAACAGCAGAGCAGCTTCAGTAAAGATAAGCAAGGAAAAAGTGGATCACTTTACCAAGAAAGTGAAAAAAAGGCGACAAATAATTTCAACTGATTTCTTTGCGTTAGAATGTTTCGAAATTTAAAGTAATATTGTTATATTACAACTTGTGGAGCTGAAAATTTGATAGAAATTGAAATACTAGCAAAACCACAAGACAGTTGTACTTTGTTCGAGGTTAGAGTACAATTAGCAGAGAAGATCCTACAACACTACTAGGACAAGAACAAAATTATGCTTCATACTGTTTACTTCAACCAATGAGATTTCAAAATGTATTGAAAATTGTAACCAGTTAAATCAATATTTGTAACAATTCAAAGTACGACCTTTAGTAGAATTCTTCCGATTTGAAATAATGTAAATATTAATTCCATGAGAATGGATATATAAAGAAGGCAAACAATTGTGCAATTCAATCATAATGGCAAAATATTTTACCCGATAAATCCTAATTATCTGCGAGTGTCTGAGGAAAATCGAAAGACTTCTAGTTGCATGAATGTACTGAAACTAAGTAATCATACATTTCTTGATAAATTGATAACTGATTTTGAAACAAATATTCTCATTCTTTGTTGCTTGTCGAACTTATTTGGGAAAAAATTAAATTTGTTACCTAATATAAAATGTGATACACATTTATTTAAAAACACAGCCCCAATACAATTATTACATTGAAACTTTGACTAATACGGAGAAATATGGAAAAATAATATAATATTTAATTTAAAATATTAACATAGTATACATACAACTTCTCTTGTTTAAAGCACTATGTAAGGAGGTTGCATAACATTAACTATCTGATTTTGTATCTCAGACAATGAGTAACTTCGTAGAATGTATTCAGAAAGATTGACTTTTGGAACGAAGAACATATAATATGATTAATAAGTTTAATTCTGTTAAGAAACAGATACAACTAAGTATAAATAAAAAAATACATTTGCTTGGAAACTGTGCAAAATCGCTGAGACTAAATGAAACTAGTAGAAATTATGACATTCTTCGCAGTTGTATGAAACTTGCTTCTTTGAAACATGAAGAGTTATTAAATATGACAAATTCACATGTATGAAAATGGCTTACAATATCAAAGAATAAAGAATTTAGGTTAAGTTTACTATCGCCGAACCACATTTACAGGATGAATTGAGGCAATTCACTTCGTTTTGTGATGAAATGATGGTCAACGTGCAATGTGGCTAACAGTGGAAGTGAATAATAATGTTGTTGTAGCTAGTTTTGTAGATGTTCTAAGACGCACTGCATGTGGTGGCGGAAGGGACTATTTGGCGTAGTTACAGTTGTTATGTGCATGCGGTTAAAGCAGTGTGTGATTATTGTGACATTTCTTGCGTGAGTTTTATCTAATCCTACAAAAATGACAAGCGAAAGTTCTTTGTAGAAGAAAAAAACACCGAACCTGACTTACCTAACCTCCAAGTGCGCTTGGTTTGTTGTCGCTGTGCAGATGAAAAAACAACGAACCTTACTTACCTAACCTCCAAGTGCCCTTGGTCAGTCGCTGAGCAAGTAAAGAAAATAAACACCGAACGTGGGAGGATTTTTTTTTATTTTGGTCTGGTTGGTCTGGCGATAGTAAATAAATGCCAACATTTTTAGCATACTGCTAAACAGGATACTGAAAGCGTTCTGAAGAAGAAAAAATCATGCTTTATCTATTGTATGCAGAGAGAGAGTTACTAAAGACCTTAGAAAGAAAATTGAAATTGAAATAGAAGTACTATATAGTGTTTCGGTTATGTTGAGAGATGCACCACACATGATTTGGTAAACTCTTTTATTGTAGTTTCAGAATGATTGTAGTAAATCAAGTCCTGCTCCAAAATCATTCGTTTAGAAAGTGCATGGTATCTCTCTGTTTCACAACAACATGATTAGCATAAAATAATTTTGAGAAACATAAAAACGCGCGGAGAACGTTAATACACGTAAAATAAATGTTGTTTTAAAAACAAATCGTTTTAGCTTACAATATTTTAGACAATGAAGCTTTTTATTTCTCGACATTACTTCCATTATCATTGTTTTAAGTACTGGGCTGATCAATTTATTTTTTCGTCTGACAACTGTGAGAAGTTAAGAGTGTGTTTATTGTTTATCTCTTGGCATTTTGGGCTAACGTGAATACCAAGAGTTTAGCAGATTTGAAGAATGCTAGTGTTATTTATGGGCTAAATAATCCCACTGTTGTCTGAAATATCAAACATTTCTAACATAGAGAAATGTACCAGTTATTGGCACTTTTAGACCAATATCGTTTTGAAATTTGTAGTGCAGATATATTCCGGTTTAATTTTCTCTTCATGGCAAATAATATATTCTTATATCTTTCCCGAAATTAATTTTACAGTGAAACAATACACATTCTGAACATTTTTTTAATGTTTTTCTTCTTTGAAACAGCAAAATGACTTATTGTTGGCACCCTTTAACTAGTACTTGCCTCCCCCCCCCCTTCATACACAGTTATTGGAACTTACGTTCACTAAACGATTTCGAGACCTGAAGATGTGTACAAGTTACTGGAACTGCTGAAACTAGTTGTTTGCTAATTATATTTGTTTCTGTGAAGCGACACGCTACGTGAAAATATTAGCCATGGTATTCTTGTCTTAAAGATAAAAATTGCTATGTTATACATTTGAACATTTACAATTTACATTTAAAGAAAAGTGTCTTGTGAGTGCCAATAACGGAGCAGTGCGAATTTCATGGACCTTTAACCAATTATTTTGTTTGAAATTAAGAAGAAGCAAAGGCAGGCGAGGGGCTAACATTTGCACCATGGAAGAGGAGAATGTTATGGAGAAAACGTGACAAGAATATGATTTCTTGTTTCAAATTGAACCTGTATACTAACATCAAGAAGAGAAAGGAGTGACTGAGATATAACTTAAAACCAACTCCACTTACAAAGCTTCTGCCGATTCGTCAAACATGATTTTGTGATTCTCTTGGAACAAAGAAAACATAGTATACTTTGAAGTGATGCCTAGAACTGTACCCACCACCGTTTTGATTTATTGCTAATAATTCAAACACCTTGAGGCTACAATACAAGTACAACGACCGGGAGTGCTTCATCAAGTAATGTGGGATGATAGTACTGCTTAAACGCATTTCATAAAATGACAAAAACAATTGACAAAAAACTCAGTTGGAAGATTATTCAACACCCCATTTACTTCACTGATCTATTGCCTTTCCCACTTTCCATCTAACAATCTCCGAAAAGTTTTGTTTTACAGAGGACTATTCTTTAAACTTGCCTTGGCGACATTTTCAACTGCAAATCATGAGATTCCTTCAGGCGTGAAATTGAAACAGCATTAACGTTGGTAGAAAGTTATACGCAATGACGGAAAATATATACATTTCTGTATCTGATCTTATTAAATGAGAGTCTCATGGAAAGTTTTACACTGTGGAGAAAACAGGAGCCGCCGCGGTTGTAGCGCATGTAACTACGACTCGGGCTGACCAGATTCAAATCCGGACCAGGACACTGGAGACTTTTGTTCAGTGCTCCCATGCCTGGCATTTTGAACCCCTACTATCAAATTAATTTGTTTTTCCTCGCTACCTTGGGAAACTAAAGAGGGCAGAGTGTCAGACTGATCACTCCACCTAACTTCGTGCGATACCACTAAATTCCTTTGTCATCGTCGCATGAGCATCGCACAGGTAATACCTTTAATGTGGAGAAAACGCTACAAAATTTACATCAAGTCAATATGTTACACCTACTTTGAATGTAAATGAGAGTTTTCAAAACAACGTTCATAATCTTTCCTCTCTTACATTCATTCTTCTCCATTTATAAAAGTGGCGTTCTTTATGACTTTCATTTAGTACTACGTCCTTGAAAATTATTTTTTTATCTTGGTAACACTGAAAAGAGATAAACCTTGACTAAAACGGTGTAGCCTACTCTTGGATACTGTCAGTTAAATGCGTAGATAGTTAATATGTGTGTGGAGATTACCATTAATTTTCTGGTTAGCTCATAAGACAAACACATCATTTAAAAATTGTTCATCCGGTGAAGAATTTTCCAGTAACTAGAAGATAAAATTATTGATAACGTTCCAGGACTATAAAGGGAAATTTTCGAAGTATTAATAACATAATGTTTTCCAGTTTTGTTGTAATAGATGAGGGTATAGATTACTGCCTTATCAATGTCAGATCTAGGATCAATTAGTGGAGAACAATAATCAGTTTCCCCATCAGTTCTTCTAATTGATCGAAGTCAAAAGAGACTAAAATGATGGAAATGTTATGTTCTCCTCTTTAGGAATTGACCCTATATCTAACATGTAGTAGAGTAGTAGTATAGCCTAATCTATTGCCACATGGATTGAAAATGTTTCGTCGTTAATATTTCCTAAATCATTTCATCTTTAATTAAAACCAAGACTTGTATCAATTTCGTAATTTATTATAAAAGCTGACAATGCAATACATTTAACACTAAAACACTAAAACACTAAAAGCCGTCATACCATGTGGTGGGCTTTGTGGTGGACAAACACCGTCTGCGTGGGTTTTCTCGGGGTGTTCCCGTTTCCTCCCACTTTCTTCATTCCACCAATTCATCATATCATCATCCATACAGCCTGAGCCATAGTTGTCTAAAAGCCTTCAAATTAATTCAAAAATTAAAAGCTGTGTAACAGTTTCAGACATGTAACACCTTCTTCTTCAAACTTTACAACACAAATCAAATGTTGTGAGAGTTGTGTTGTAAAGTGTGAACAAGGAAGTGTTATATCTCTGAAACAGTTAAACAGTTTTCAGTGCTTTTGTGTTGAAAGCCTTGCCACCTTTTATAATAAATTACGTTTCATCTTCAATTAATCGAACACTACTAATATTTTTATATAATTAGAATACATACTTAATATATATAATTAGTATAAATGTAATAATTCAAGATATTTTTGGATAACAAGTAATATTTTTGTTTTACATAATTTGCAAAATAAATGGCATGATAATCTCTGTATGTGCGAATGTTTATTGACCATTTATTCACGGTTATTGGTTTGTTGTCTGAATCACTGAACATTAGAAGTATCTTCTTACCAATATCGTGGTTGATGCAATGCACTGACAAGTGTGAAGCCTCCAGTTTGAGTTCCGCTGAGTAAATATAAAATTACTTCTCTTGATATTAGGATATCAATTGTAATATCGGGTTCAACTTTACATTTGTTCGTAGACTTATATTTTCATTCGTTAGGTTAGTTTAGCCTAATTTGCCTTTGATTGTGTCAGATAAAAATTGTGCTTTCGATTGTGTCAGAGGTAATTTGAATCTCTTATGTATCAGTGATTTCCAACGAATCCCTTTATTTTCAGATACATACTTCGAAATCTCTCGAGCACAAATCCAATATAATGAAAGTTTGATCAAATTTACCTACCACTACTGAAGTAAAATCAAGCTGAGTTAACCGAAAAGTCGTAGCTCAGTGGTAGAACATTGGCTTAGCATAAGGAAGGTCCTGTGAACGATCCCATTGGCCGGCTATCCTGACTTGGATTTTTCCAGGGATTTTTCTCAGCCATAAAAGGCAAATGACTTGACTATTAACTATGTCCCGGCCGACTACCTTCTAATATTCTCACCCCTACTCTATTGTGACATGATAAGAGATGCATAAAGTCCATAAATTCAAGATAACTTAACCTATCAAACTAAAACCTTAAAATTGAATTCTAAGGCAAATGTTTACCCAAAATATAAAGTAGTCATTTTTCGTTTTGCCGGTGGTATTCAAATCCATGGCCTTATAATAGTCACTAGGTCTCTTAAACACAAAAAATACTATGAGCGTTGGAAAGAACGTGAGAGCAACATATCCATAGATTACAAATCATTTATTGCTCAACCCGCGGAAGTTTATCCTTTCATGTAATTCCCAGCCATATTTATTACCCACTGCCACACTGTTGAAAGACGCTAAATGGTAATAGCAGTGCCGTTCCTATTGATATTCCCCAAAGAGAACCCTATTGCTTGCAGGTACATAAGTACGGGGTGTAAGACATGCAAGATATGTAGTATGCGCGCTCCCTACCTCTGCCGCAAACTCCCTCGCCGTCCAGCGCCGATCAACCAACCTCCAGAGAGGACTGAATCAGTTCCACGCACAGGACGCTGAGAACAGAACAAGCCTCCCTGTACGTGGTTAATCCGCCACACTCTCACCTCCTTGTAGTAACTCTTTTACTTAGTCCAATATGGTAAGGATACATAACCACACATGACATTCTCTCACGTTTCTGCCATGGGCATCTAAACATTAGTCCATGTACGCTGATCTAATTTGGAAAATATAGAATTAGGGCGATCCAGTTTCGCTCTATTTTCGTATTTCCGAAATCGTATACTTGTCATTCTGAAAGTTAGTAGATATAAATCTAATTACCTAATTAAGGAAAAATGAACTACAGAAACCATTGTAGGAAATTTGAAGTTAGGGATGAAAATAATTTTGACGCAATGTTTAGGAAATTACTTTGCTGCTTGTTAATGTACAACTATTGTTAAACACTTTCTCAATCACAGAAACCTTATAGTTTATATTAGTAGGCATAAGAAGTTTTGTGTGAATTCCTTCTCACAAAAAGCACTCGAAATGATTTTAAAGTTAAGAAATACTGTTCACATGGCACTGGTAATTATCCAGTCTCCATAACACATTCTACACTGTCACTGTCTACCAAATATTTATGTTATTTATTCAACAAACACCATTACTTTCCTCAAATATACGTTAAAGAATGTGTAACATCTATCAAGCACTTATGTTTAAAAATATAAACAGAAAATTCTGCTCTTAAGAAAAGATTCACCGTTCGAATCATATCACTTAATGTTTTTGATTTACATTCGTGTTTACTCAGAAGTCTCATACACCTAGTAAACTTTCATTTAAATAATCAACTTACTGTAACATTATCAACTCATAATTTACAATGTGCTCTAAAATTGAAATTGTATGACAATGTTAAACTTAAAAGTTCTTACCATCTTGAAACAAAAAGTTAAACATTATTTTAGTTTTAATATAAGAATGATTTTTTTTTAGAAACGAAACATTTATTTTCAGTCTTATGAGCTTTGTCCAATAGCTTTTGTGGTGTTGTAAATGAAAATCTAGAAATTCAGTAAACTTGTGATTTCAATCAATAAATTTATTTTAGTGCATACGGTACTTATTATATGTTATCTTTTCTGCTATACGGTTCACTTTCTTAAAATTATTTAAAAATTGAACTATAATGGTGGGAAGGTATAATAATCAGAATGTTTATTTATTGAAGCACGAACATGGACAAGGCTTTTGACAGTAAAATTCAACGAAACTATTCAAACACAATTATTTCTAGAATTGATTAATGAACCAGTATCTCATTAATCCAGTTCAAAAACTGAGATATTTGTTATTTGCATTTGAAAGCAATTCTATAATATTTTAGTCTGATTAAGAATAATTAGTTATGAAAAATTAAATGTTAAAATGCACACACACACACACACACACATATATATATATATATATATATATATATATGTATACACAATATCCATCCAGTATTTGCATTGTTCTTATCAACAAGCTAAAACAATATTGATACCAACATATTAATTTCTAGGTGTTCCTTTAGTTTGCACCGGGTATTCATTTTCTAATCCATACTTTCCTGAAGTTAACGAATACGTTCATTGTAATAATTTAATATCGATACATATTATTATATTATTTACAAACAGGTGGTTATTTTCGTTCTGATAGATTAGGTTGATTAAAATTGACCGTCTGGTTTTGGATGCAACAACTGGTGCATACTAAAGAAACACCAACAAATACATGAAAGGTATTTTTCTTCAATTATGTATTCTAAAGAAATTAAACAAAAATCTATAGTGTTGGTTATTAACACGTACATTGTAATGAACGTTCCCAATATCACTACCTTTTCTACAACATGTATGACTTACTTTCTCGAAGTACAAGGAAGATTTTTCACTTAACGAAATTGTGACATATTTCCTATATCTCTAGGGCATATGAGCTAGTTTTATCTGTGTACGTCACTTACTCAATTATTCATATATACATAATGCAAATTTCTAATATTTACGTTTTTACATTTCTAATCTCTATAACTAATATTAGAACATTATTTTACATTACTGTGGAATTATCTTCTAACCATCTTCTTCTTCTCAGCTGTCACGAACATAGGGAGTGCAAGTAATGAAGTTATTGAACCTCAGGTGTATGATGTTACTCATCCTGCTGTGCATGATAAAATATACGATACCTATAACATCTACGAGGAACCATATGATCTGTACCCGTGGAATAACTTGTTTTGAGACAGTGAACAAAGTGACGTTTCCACATAGTGCTCAATGTACCATGGATGTTTCATATCACCTGTAGATACAGAACAATTAAGGTTGATACATTTCGTTGTGGACAGTCACGGAATATTTTACTAAAGTTTTTAAAGGAATTTCATTCTCACCACCGTTATACTGTACAGAAAACTACGCGAATTAAAGTATTCTTTGCCTTAATATGTATACACAACGCACATATATATTTTGTAAGTAGAGAAAGGTGACTTTCATTTATTGCTCTTTTAAGACTTTTACTACTGAAGCATATCCATAGATATATAAAAAAGAAATATTCTCAAAAGTAAAATATTTTCTTTCTAAGTTTGTCATTTGCAAAATGCCTACAAATTGCTATATTATTGCTGTTTTACTTGTAGTGTAAAGTTGTGAGGTTTAGGAGATTTTGTGACATGAGAATACATTAGTATTTATATTTTTATTATCATATGTGTTTTTATTGCGTTATATTTTAATTTAAATGTTGATAGTCATAAGTAGATGCAATTACTCCTATCAGGTTTTTTTTTCTAATTTAGATCCTTTGTTTTGTGCGGGGACGAAAAATGTTACAATAAAAAGTAATTTTACCTTCGATTGTTATGTTGATACGATTAAAAATAAATAAATCGTATAATAAGTAGTTATATGAGTACAGCTCTCAGGTATAGAGGTTATGGAACTAATTGTGAAAAAAAAACTTTTTTTAAATATACTTTGCTGCTTCGATAATACAGTCTCCCGCAACCAACTAATGATCTCAGAAAATATTATTTGTTGTAAGGAAATGTATTAAATTCATTATATATACGTATGTGCATAGAAATGTTGAAGGACTTTTGTTCGAAACTTTTTACACGTTTGGACCTACAGTATATCTGAGATTCTAAACTTGAAAGTTCTCGGACCGGTACTCTAAATTTTTGTAAACATTTATCTAATTTCACTACATATTCCTAGTTTCCTCTTTAAAACTTTCGATTTGTAAAGCAAAGATTGCAAAAATGCGTAAATATAAATACAATGCTTAAAATTTGAGGCAGCATTTGAATTTGAACTTGAATTCGAATTATATATATATGTCCCAGGAGTTTTTCTAGGATTTTCAATATGGGGGCAATTTCTCCCTAGGGATTAGATAACTGCTACCGGAATAAGGACAAAATATCTCTCACACGCAAACACACACATAACATA
This sequence comes from Lepisma saccharinum, assembly GCA_022664845.1. Lineage (NCBI taxonomy): Eukaryota > Metazoa > Arthropoda > Insecta > Zygentoma > Lepismatidae > Lepisma > Lepisma saccharinum. The sequence continues at coordinate 103,206 of JAGDQP010000157.1, forward strand.
CATAAATATATACATTATGTACATACATAAAGAATATGATTCAAAATGGCTTAATCTCGTGGGGCCAAGATGTTAGCAAGCTCGCTTTTTGTGCGCGTGGTCACGGATTCAATTCTCAAATACGTCTCTTGAAGGGAGTGGTTTGGAGCCCACTTTACCAAGAGCTGTAGATCCAGTTCTTACAAGCTCACCAGCTTATTTAAAAAGAATTCAATCAAACTCCTGTATGAAGTAAAGTATACTTTTCTGGTCAATGAAACCTGACATTTAACCCTTAAATGCTTGTTTACCATATCATTTCAGGGTGTTTCGAACTCTATCCTAGAGGTACCACGCTCAGATTGCATTTTCATTTCCTTTACGTTAACTCTTGGATTCTTCCACCATTCTTCATAGGGCTTCGAAATAAATCAGTTGAGTGCCTGAATATCATCCTGGTCCCGTTCCTACGTCTGAGTCTTCAAGCTTTTCTAAGAGACCTTCATCAACGCATTTACTTTCTCAGTAGAAAGCCTGAGTACAAAATCTGATTCATCGTCCAAAATGACTTCTCCACAGTTCTTCCAATATGTAACTGCAGTATACATTTAGTAACATTGTTTTCTTCTGGCCATTAAAAACGAGCTCGTACACAACAAAATGTGTGGCCGAAATTTCTTGTCGTATTCTTTAGACAATCCTACACTTAAAAATAAGCATTTCCAGAGACGTATTGAAGCTAAAAGAAGCGTCTTGAAGTCTAGATCTTTTTATAAGGTATCTTATGTAAAGAAGCCAGAACTTAAAAGTCATCAAATTTGAACCTTAGTTCATGAAAGGCTCTGCAAGTCTTCACTCTGACTTTCCGTACTCCTCTTGTTACGTATGTTTCATGTGGATATAGCTTTTACACGATTTTGGAAGAGTGTAGAGTGAATACTGGAAAGAGCAGAATGCTAAGTTTTCATTTCCAGAAAAATACTCTGCAGTTCTCAGACTACACTTCTCACTATTTAAAATAAGAGGAGCTAAAAGATTTGATTTATGATAATTTTGGCTTTTTCTGCGAACTTGGTCTTCTAATGTATTTTATTTGGGGAGAGCAGGGCGTTGATGGATGTACTCAGAATGTATAAGTTCGGGTCGGGATAGGGTGGCGGAGAGTATGTTGGAAGGTAGTCGGTCAGGGTCTAGTTTTGTAGGTAAGATCCCTCCATTATCTAGTGCCTAAGAAAGCAGTATATCATATTATAAATGCCTCTGTATAGATGGTATTAACATATATCCCGATATATTTCCCTAAAATACGTCGTATTTCATAAAGTATCAAGTTAATTTTCAAGTCTTTAAATTCTACACGAATTATTATAACTTAATGTCAGCCAAGAGTGAATGCTTTTGCTCTCCGCTATGCAATCAAGAGCTCCTAACCTTTATTCTTTGCGGAGGCCTGTTGAACTTAACGTTTTGGAATCCACTTTATATAGTAAGCTCCGTCTTTACGACGTTCTCTCCACCACGGGAAATACAATGGTAACCCACCATCATTCACCATGGTCAGGTAATTCAACTCATAGACCTACCTGAGGCCAGAGCATCAATATTAAATATCGCCGTAATTCAAGTAAGGAATATCATTTTCAAACTGCATTAAGTGGTTGGGAGATAAATTGATCTTTTAAAAAATTACTTCCGCAGGTGCTGTCGACGAATATCATTAAATTTAGATTGGGTCAGCGTAGTCGAAGCAGGTTCAAACTCTCTTTGTGACGATCACCCAGAATGGGAATTTTCAATATTTCTCATCTGTAACCTGGAAGATACTAGACCCAAATCGTCTGCTTTTCTCCATAGTTTTGCGCAATAAGGAACGTCATGCTTTACGTGCGTTAATTCGGTTCAGTTAATAAATATCAAAAACGTTAATAAGAATATATTGAGCTGATACATAATGAAATAGACAAGAAACTTGGTCTCTTGTTGTACTTCTTACGTGCGTTCACTTTTGTTTCAGACAAAAACAATTTTGAATTTAGTTCTACTCGTGACAAAATACTTGTTTAATTTATTGTTTAGCATTCATTTTTTACATTTCTTGCATGTTTCAATTCACTACATGTTTCACAAAATATACTGAAATTAAGCAAAATGGAAGCTTTAGCCTACGATGCTCTACTGTTGAAAGGGGATACTGCGTTGCAAGTGTGACGATCCCCATCAGACCATATCTGGTTTTCGAGTCTGGAGTGTGCTAGCTTTTAATTCAAGTAGTACCCCATTTGGAATCATAAAGCCGAGTTAAAACCGAATATCCCGTTCGCTAATTGCACCCGCAAACTCTGTCACAGAGAGAGAGAGAGAGAGAGAGAGAGAGAGAGAGAGAGAGGTCTTGGATAAAGGATAGTTCATAGAATTAGTAAAAGATAGTGTAATGGTATCTCAAATAATTAAAAATGACACGCTAACTTAATCATAAGTTGACATCTGGCCAAACATCATCTAGCGGATTTTTGCTTCATTACTAGGTAACGTTGGTTTGGCTTAAACTTCCTTACAATGGAAACATCGATAATCTCATATCAAAACTTGTACTAAAGTTGCTCTCACTCATATCAAAACTTGCACTTCCCTGCCGTAATGGGCATGTTGTAAAAACGCCTTACGCTAGAAATTGCTGATCTTTCCACTGCAAGGAGCTGAGAAAATGGTTGTCTAAAGGCCATAAATGAAATTCATCATTCAAAGATGGAAGTAGGTACGCAAATACATTCCTTCAGCGAAGGATGTACCAAGAAGTGCTGCAGTGTAGACTTAGATGCTAGTACTATCGACTGGTTTATTCCAGGACTTCACATCACGTTCCCTCCTTTACTCGCGCACTACACAGCTACACACCTCGCTGAAGGGATTTCCAACTGATGTTGGATAACTTCCTCGCACGTAATATTGCAACCACTATCTTAGGATCTGCCGTTGGAAAGAGCAGCTAATGTTTCTTACAAAATGTCCACTCTGCTGGAGAAATTTCATTCATAGATTCCTTTCTAATATTGTTTGCTAGGTAGCATGATATTTCCATTTGTTTATTCAATGAGAATAGTATGTTATTTATTTTACTTCGGAATGGTTGTCGTATGAAACTATGTAGGTGTAGGAAAAGCGACATTATTCCCATTTAAAAAAAACTCTCCCCACCACTTACTCTCCTTCACTCAAATATTGTCAAATAATAAGAAATTCCTTTCACAGCTTTTCAGTTGATACTCCTGCTAAAAGTTTTAGCGATGAATAAACATTGACAAATGTAAAGTTAAAATTACACTGCGCAAGACTGCTGGCATGTGAAACTCATGGGGAATTGGGAAATTTACGACACGGAGAGATATTAGCAGCATGAATAAATAAGGTTTCCATTTCGAAACAGGCCCTTGGCCAAAAAAAGAATTAAAATGGAGATATTGGCAATCTTGTGTTCATTTTTATCGGTGTGGGGTCAAAAGTTCGCAATATGAAAGTTAGCAGACCCAAAAGTTCGCAGCGTCATGAGTTCGCAGACCCAAAAGTTCGCAAGACAAAAGTTAGCAGACCCAAAAGTTCGCAATTATAGAAAAGACTCGGGGAAACTGGTTTGGGAAGAGGCCAAAACAGATCATTAATTTATTAGATAATTGGGGGGTTATCTCAGAAATTAGGAATCTATAAGAGGCCTTGTCTGTGACTATATTTTAAACATGCCTAACAACATATTACTACATTATTACAACACAACGTAACAAACATGCGAGACAAGAGAATGGTTCGAAGTCCGTATTAGAATGTAGCTCGAAACAGAAAACTCCCCTCTCACTTTGCTCGGGCTTGGGACCGACCTTGGCGTGATTAGTGTGTTTTATAATTATTATTATTATTATTATTATTATTATTATTATTATTATTATTATTATTATTATTATTATTATTATTATTATGAAAATAAAATGTTTACATTAACAAAAGTAATACATTTCCTTTGCAATTGTCTTCATACAATTTGCTCTTTGCCTTCATACCTGTAGTTCAAAATTGTGGGAGATCTACGTAGGTAATCGTTGAACTGTAGGTTACCATAGTTTTGTGGAATTGCAAAAATTCGGCGAGAAGTTTCTGCATACTTTCGCAAAGGCTTTGGAGCCTCCCGGCCAGCAACTATCTGCTCCATCTTGAGTTTTACTATTTCCTGTTCCTTCTTCAGTACGTTTAGGAACGACCAATTTGTTGGATGATGAGCCCCCAACAGAGAACTGAAGTGCCTATGCCACCCCTCAACTGAATTGTTTGTTCTGGGCAGATGCTCAACCACTGCTTCGTAACAGTTCCAAACAGCTACAGGGTACTTGGGGGGTCATCTCTATCCTCTTCGTGTCGGTCGCCCAATTCACGTGTCTTCGAAGTAGTCAACCACTGGCATCAAAATTTGATTGTTGACCTGCAAATATCAGAAATGGTCGTATAATTAATGAAATAGAATGTTAACATATTCTAATCTGAAGAAATTTAATAGAACTTTTATATTAAAATATATATGTATTTTAGAATTAGACGTTGTGAATTCTTTTATTGTAAAGTTGGGAATTTTACTGTACGATAAAATAGTGCAAATAATTAGTTTAATTTCATGTCGGAAAGAAAATTGATGAAATATAATAATGTAAAAAAATCTGATGTTGAATGTATGATGTAAAGTAAGCAAGGATTTAATTAAACACTCACCTGGAAGAACTTGCTTTCTGTTAAAGCTTCAAAAGTGTCAACTACATCAGCCTCCGGGACAAATGCAAGGGTAGAAAGTTTCCTTATTTCCAAAGCAAAGTCTGGATCTTCATTGTATCTTCTCTGCAAGTCGGTCTCTTGCATGTTTCGCCACAGGCACTGAGAAAAATGAAAGAAACACCCAAGAACAGTAACTCCTGGGAAAGTTTGTCGAAATACATTCATGGCTGCAGTCTCAAAATCTAGCATCACAGTATGCGGAGTTAAATCAGGTTGATGTCTCAAAATTTGTTCGAAAGTTCTCCTGTAAATCTCCTCTGTCTTGTTTGGTAACAGTGCAAAAATAACTGGCACAGTTACATTGTTCTTTATTCCATGGATAGTGCAAACTTGCTGGAAGAGAGGAGGTGCAACTTTGAAGGTTCCATCCATTAGCCAGTAACTGCACTGACTCAGGAAATTGAGATTTCTTCTTCTAGAATATAGGAGAATTCGACCATCTCCTGGACCATTGTCATGTAGTAGAAATTGTTCGTTATCACAAGTTAGTGTGTATTGCACAGGAATGTCCAAGTCCAGTAATGAAGTGGGTGAAGGCGGTGCACAATTTTCCTTCCTACGAACCCTTTGTACCACTTTCTTCATTACATTAACTGTGGGGAGCTGTCCTGTGACGGCATTGCTGGAACCGGTTGTAGTATTGCACACAATGTTCATTGGAGTGTTCTGACTCTGACGTGCTAACTCTTTCAGTCTGCTCATGGCAGTTAATACCTCCACTTTCGCGGCACTGGCTACATGATTGTGTTCCGAAACTTTTAGCACCGCATCACCCTCTATGTGACACCTCCCTCGGCATTTGTGTAGCTTGTAGTCAGTGCATCTCCAAATAGTCTTCATGTTACGTATCCTCTCTTTGTGATAAAGGTATCCATTGTCTCGCAGCAAATGTGTCCCTTTCTGGTTCTTCACAAACGACAATGGCATGATTACACACAAACAGAGATATATAACACCTACTTCTTCAGGCAAAACAACACAACTGATCATAAACAGGATACAATTAATAAAGCAGATCTTCCTTAAACACAAAACCCAATCAGATTTCACATCTCATTAATTTTTCACTTTCTGTCTCTCATTGCCACCAATCAAAACTGGGTCCTCATTAAAAGTTCACTTTTCTCCAGTATGGCTGACCTCCCCCCATTGAAAAACCCACCTGTCAATCATCTCGCCAATTATTAATTCGAAATGCCGACACTCATGTCTAATAATTTCTTGAAATATTTTTTTATTATTTCATGATTAAGTCCGGTCTGTTCGACGTAGTGTTCTTGGAGCAAAACTTGTATTTATTTTTGTATTTTTTGAATATCCTTTTGCAAGAAGGTAAAATATTAGTAAAGTAATACTTCTTCAACTTTTGAGATATTCATAGCTACAAATTTATCCCAGTTTTGAAAAATAACAAGTATGTTACAAATGCTTTTGTCAAACTCCCAACATTTATAGGACTCTTGGACATGGACCCATTTGGAAATAGACGCCTCAAATGCAATTTGTTGGTTATTTAGGAAAGAATTGAAGACGTGATTAAAAAGAGGGCCCAAGTCCATGAAATGACTTTTTACGCACTGTAATCTAAAGAAAAGTCCAAATCCGTGGACTTCAAAATCATATGGATTTTAATTAAACATTTTCATGTGTAAGTAAGCAGCAGGATTTGGGACCCTCTTTTTGACACAGATATTAGCAACTCTGACTATGTAACAGTGCAGAAAAATCATTTCATGGACTTGGGTCCTATCCCGAAGCATGTTTTCAATTTATATAAGATCCGAACTTCATCTCTTTGGATTCTTAATATAATTCATAAATCTTTTATAAATCGATTTATATTTGCAATGAACGAATCACCATTGTTAACAGGGACATATTGCAATAGTATTCCGCATAAAAGCAGACATCCTTCAAGGTAAATAATCCTGCTCCATTCATCCTGATCTTGCAGTTTCTTTTTGCCTCACAGTACGATTTATCTTCCTTAAGTCTGTCAAGGAGTTGTATGTATCTTCTTCCTCTTATTTTCTTTAACCACACATTCAATTGCGGCACGTAGTGTTCAATCTATATCTGCGCATCTAATGTCCTAGTCAGTCTCTTTATCTGCTCTGTATTATCTCTAGCATTCCTCACCTCTCGTCTACACTGTTAAACATTTTGGGAAAGTGTATTTATATATTCAGTACTGTTTCAAATCAATTTTATTACTGGCAGTTATTTTGAGAAAATGCCGAAAGATTTATCTTTTATTATTGGAAGTTTTCAATTCTCAGTTTGTGTTATATTCGCACATGCTTAGAAACAGAAAAGAGTTTCTTATCTTAATCAAACACGCAATTCTGACCAAGTGTTCGCTGCCGCTATTTTGAGCACGCACTTCAGCATAAATGAGAAATATCCTCGGTGAATAAGAATTGCGATCCCTAATCGACAAATAGAAAAACTTATAAAAAATATGGCGTAAGTCCTATGAGTAACTTTATTCATGTTTTCGGGCTTCGAGCAACGTATATCTGACTTTCTATACTCTTTTCATCAAATGCTTTATACTGAGCGCCGTGGCTCAATGGCAGAGCCTTTGCTTAGGATTCCAGAGGTCCTGAGATCGATCCCAGCAGCCGAAAATCCTGACTCAGGTTTTCTAGGGTTTTTTTCAGTTACACCAGACAAATGCTGGAATGGTATATACAAAATTAACCCTGGCCGTCTGCCTTCCACATTCCTCTGCCTCACTCAACCCCGGTCTGAGCCTCAGGTGCCTAAAGGTCTTAAATAAATTAAAATAAAAATCGAATGTTTTATTACTGGAGTTTAGTTCTGTCAGTAAGACGCTCGACTTTTAACTGAACTTGTGTTCAAATCTTGTTTGAGGATGCCTCCAGGATTGCTGAAAACGGAATGATGGATAATCTTTTTTTAAAAAATAGAGAAATTGCTAGATATTTTAGAGCAGTCGTGGTTGCCTAGGTACTTCCGGAAATGTTTCGGTATTTTTTTCAAATTGTACTCTCTTCGTCACTTTTCCATTATGCATATTCTACGTTCAAATAATAATTTCCCTTTCTTCTACAAGTCAACCATTTCAAAGGCTTCAAATTTTCTTTAATCACTCCTTAGTAGAATCCACATTTCATCTCCCTATAACATAATATTCAATACAAAACATTAAATAAATATTTCCCTTAACTTTTTGTTCATAGGTGCACAAACGAGACTCTTTCTCTCAGTGAATCTCTATCTCTTTTCAATGCTATTGTCTTCTCACTTTCATCTCTCTTCCAGACTGTATATACTGACTTCTACCACATTCCATATACATGAAACTGTCTTAGTTTTCTCTCTTTCAATTTTGCGGTTTTGTGTACTTCTAATTGTCATTCCTTTCGTTTTAATTGATTTTATTTCATTCCATATTCCTCATCAGCTTTTCCGCAGCTGCTTTAAACATTTTGTTCAGCAATGTCTCATTTTCTGCAAGAAGTACCATATCAACTGCAAATCTAATTCATTTGACTTTTCTTTCCCTGACATAAACCCTTTGCTTTCGATGAGACTCTTTACAAACTCATCAGTACAACGAACCACTGACTTGAGTGAAGTCATTCATCACTACGATAGATGCCTCCTTCCGTTCGCTCTTAAAGAACACTTAAAATAATCGTAGTTTCGATGTGGATGCCTAAAGATAGGTGTGAATTAAAAGGCGATTATTTTTTAATGTTCATTTTTTTTTTAGTTGGTAAATAAAATATGCTAACTTTACTTAACACTGTCGTAACTGTTGTAACTTAAAGAAATGGGATGCTTTCTGATTTACACTATCAACTTCAAAGTAAGTTACATGAATATACTAAAGCATACAGGAATATAAAATACGCTAATGTTTTTAGAGAAATGAGATATGAATATCTATTACATTACTGAAATTAATCATTTTATGAATTGTGCTTAGGCTAGGTTGAATAAAGTTGTTCGTACCACACAAACCTTTACTGATTGGCTACATATATTTAATGATGAAATTGGCACCTACAGGGAAAGAAGGGTGTATGTGCATTTTTAACAAAATTGATTTTGCACTCGTAACAAGTCCTAGACAGTGACAGCTAACCGCTCAGAAAGTTTCAATTGAAAAGCAAATAAATCACCAAGTTGTAGCGGTTTAAAGAAGGAGTATATGAGAGAGTAGGATTTCCAAAAGTGTTTAACGAGAAATCACCTTCCCTGCACCCTTCTTTCCTGTACTCTTCGTTTTTTAAGCACATAAAACAGATTTTGATTTTATTTAAGAGTTTGGGGTTTAAAATGTAGATTTCACATGATACTAGAATTGCTTTTTCATATAGGTATTAAGTAATTATGGTTAGGGAGAACTTCTGATGTTTCGGGAGTGGAAGGAAAACCCGAGAGTTTTCGTTATATTAACTTGAGGAAGAATAAGTAGGTAAAATCTTCTTCAACTCTGAGAATTGAAGTTCCGTACATAAGTTCACTTCTCAAGGAATCCCACGATTTACAATATAGATTAATTCAAACCACAGGAACAAGACTAAATCACAGGATCATTTGGGTCAAGTTTCGATAATCAGATGTCATTTGAGTCAAAATCGGGCTCCGAGTCATTCAGGTCAAGATTGGATCTATTGGGTCAGCACGTGAATTCGAGCCAAGTTTTGGACCAGGTTATAAGGTCGTTGGGTCAGGTCGGATCAATAAAAGTAATCCGGTTCCAGTTCTGGTTATGTGATATGGATGCAATTTGAAAAACTGCATTTCTAAATATAGTTGCAACGTGACATCTGCGCTACCGGAGTATATCATTGATATGTCTCATTATATAATCCACACGTATGTGGAGTTGTCAGTCGTCAGTCGAAGAAGATGAACATGTTCTTCTAGTCATCTGCGCTATTTCCGTCAAGTAGCTTGCTGGTCCATTAACTTAACATCTGCAAGTGTTGCCACCTCTCTGGTCTGCAAATACAATTATGTGCACCTGAAGACTCTTACTAGATACTTGATTATGCAGTAGGCAACAATTAACGCTGTAGAGAACCGCGTTGTGCAGTGATAGGGAAATCCATGGAATTATTTCAGAAACGATTAAACTTGCTTCTTTCTCAAGCATAATACATAAAGCTCTTGTGCCACACAGTTGACTAATGAACTGCGGGACCTCTAGACGATTTTCTTGCATTCAAGAAAAAACCCAGTGATCTCCATTAACAGGGACATAAATACAATTCAGATGCAGTTATGTGAAACTGCGAAGGAACTTGACGTATTATGTCAATATTCCAGGAGAAATTGTATCCTCATTCACGGAGTTCTCGAGACAGCGAACGAAAACACTAAAACTGTCGCTCTGAAGGTCTTCAAGGAAAACCTTCAGCTGAAAGACATCAACCTGGCTCTAATTAACAGATGCCACCACACTAGGGCTTCTAAACGCAATACTGATGAAGTAGTCAGATAAGGAAAAAACAGATAATTGTTAAACTCGTGTGTTTTCGAAATTGCGATCATATATGGCAAGCGAAGCGATTACAAAAAAATACTAATATTTTCATTACGAACTCCGACCAAACAAAAACTGCTGATACTCGCAAATGATCGTTTCGATTTAAAATCTGTGTATACCTAGGACGGATGTATTATTGTGCTTCATAATGGCCATCGCTTCACTATTACATGTAAAGCTAGGGGGTTGTGTCTGAACAACTAATATGTTTACATATAGGACTATATATTACTTTTTATTTCTTATTTCTATGTTTATTATTGTGTAGTGTTTGCGTTGTGTTCATTTTCTGTGACTGTTCAAGTGAGATGATAGTCTACATTATGTACCTCCCTCTGTGGTCCCTCTGTGGCTCGGTATCTTCTCCCCCATAAACTACAATGTTAACGACCTGCTCCTGGCTAACGCAAGAAAAGAAGACTGTCAGTGGTAGTGCCATGAATATTTATCAAGAGTGGCTACGCTATTCTTATCTGCTATCTACAACAATATGCAGTGTTGAAGCATTTCGTCAGAATTATCTGGTAAAGTACTATTTTATCCAGCACTTAAGCATCACCTCAAAAATTCATATTCTGTGGCACAAAGCACACAAGTACTCAACCTGCAGCAAAAATTCTCCACAAATATATAGTGTAAATACAAAAGTGAGTCAACTCGTCAGAGAGTGGGTATGTGAAATGTAAACTATTTTCTACTCCCCCCCCCCCCCTTCTCTCTCTTTAATGCGTAGTTGCTTAAATGAAGCACAGTATGTCTTTTCCTACCCAGCACGAAGATTGCCTCCACTTCCTGGTAAAAGTATTTGAGGCAGCCCCTTTTCATTGTAAGGACGCGGTCAGCGATCTTTAAGGTCATGCTCCCGCAAATACGGTTACAACGAAGGAAGAGAAAAATTGAATACATTTTCAAGAAGTTTTCACGTGCTTCATTTTAACGAACAAAGCTTGCTAAGTCACTTTGACGAATTGATAGAAAATAGTTCAATCACTTGATGTTTCGATAATTGCAATTGGAAGGTCTTGGTTTAAACCGGAAATGAATTCTTCTCTTTTTCAGATTATCGGTTATACTCTCTTTCGGGTAGATAGAAAAGGGAAGGGTGGTATCTGCGCGTTTGTCAAAATAATATTTTAAATGTAAAGTAATAGATCATTCTATTCTTGAGTATAACTATGACCCTGAATACTTACTGCTTGAAATAACTATTGATAAGAGCAAAATGGCTATTTGTATAATATATAGAGCGCCTGGTGCTAACCTACTATCAACTATTAAAGAGATTATTTCCATCCATCTTGTAGCCTGTGCTGATGTCTTTGAATTGTGATATTAACAAGTAAAAAGATAGAGAAACAAAAGATGCAGTTGCTTTCTTCGAATCACTTAATCTGAGGCCTTTATCTTTTAATTCCACCCATAAAACTGAACATTCTCATTTGTGGACTGACCACATTGCAGTCTCTACGCCGAACAAAGTTTTACAACACAGCCAGTTAGAAGCACCATCGTTGTCCGAACATGATTTGTTTTTGTCTCATATTCAATTCGAATTCTTAAATAGAAATAAAATTAATTACTACGTGACGCAACAACTCTACCATGTAATCATATACAAACATTTCCAAACATTGATGACAAACATGGGAATTGACCGATATAAAAAACATTCACCCATTCGTACGGCCCTGTTCCATCTTACATGGAGCGCACACATAATACACATAACGGAAAAGTGTATGCTACATTGTACACCTTTGAAAGTCTAAAACATTTTCTTTCAATAAGCCAAGAGATTCATTGGGTGGAGGCTTTAGTGCATTCATGGTTTGGCTATTGTTATGTAACATACTAGAACCTAACACTCAGTCTTTCCGCTAAACTACAACGGAAGTATAACACATGCATAAAATTTATTTTCCATCTCCGCCCTTACGACCATATAACACCAGCGTTGAGGGAACTGTTGGCTTCCACTTTATTTTCGTAGGAAACTATCATATTTTAGTAAACATGAGCATTTTAACTCACAATGTCCCTTCGTACTTATACACAAACTATTAATTTGTCACACGTCATGGCAGAAAATTCTAGAGCAGGATTCTTCTTCTTTCCAAACATCGCACAGAGATTTATACTAAATAATTCATAGCCACCAGTATTCGTCTATGGAACAAACTATCCTCTAATATGAGAAATGTAAGATCAAAATCGAAATTTAAATCAGGTACCAAAAAAATTGTTCATGGAACCATTAACATGTAATATACCCATTCTCTACCAGTTACCTCTTAACTCGCTTGGAACATTTATATTGTAATCTGTTTTGTTATTGTCTCGAAGTATGATTGTTTTCACGTATGTATGAATGTATGTACATCCTTGTAGGTGTGTGTGTGTACCTGCATAAAGATTAACTTATGTTATGTTATAGATATATTTTCTCCTTTTTCTATTATGCACTTATTTCATCTCTGCTGTTCATTTGTTCTGATATAATGAATCTTAATCATCCATTGGTGTAAGTTAGCTTATTAGTTAGGTGTAATAGAGGGTCTAATGGCCCTAACATCGCTAGAGTAATCCAACACATGAAATACATAAATAAATATGTTCCAATATCGGTAAATCAATTAGCAAGAATAGATTTGCATTAAATAACAGACACACAAACCTTTATTTTTAATTTGTGTTACATCATATGTTTATGTAGGCACAATTCGAAATCTCTTTTTCCAAATGAATTTACACACTTCCACTATATATCGTGTAGGTTGTTCATACATTAAACTGTGACAACACACTGAGTATGAGTTTTCACACCAACAGAAAACTCTATGTATACAAGGATTTCTTTTTTTTTAAAAAAAAAAGAAGAGGAAAGCTATACACAGTAAAAAGGGTTTTCTCAAAACTGAGAAAAAAGTTATTATCTGTGCACCGAGAAATAATTTTCTTACAAGTGACATTTCAGCATTCTCATTTAATTGAAAATGAGAACATGCTGTTTTGTAAATAAGATTACTGATCTTGTTTCCAAACCGGCATGCTCACATTTTAAATTCTCTCAATTTTGAGAATTTCTTTCACTGTGTATAACCAAATGTAGCTCGAATATTATATTCCAACTTAACTGGTAAGTTTTGGAGAGAGAAAGAAGCCGTCGGGAAGACCGAAACGTCGTTGGGATGATAATATTAGAAGAGTCTTCGAGAAGTAGGTGTTTGAGATGAAAACTGGTTTGATGTTGTGCAGGATAGAAACCAATGGCGAACGTACGTTACTGTGGTGATGAATTTGCGAGCTCCGTAAGTCATAGAGTGAGTTAGTTAGTTAATAACTAACTCGTATCTTAGCCTAGATAATTAGTCCATCAGTTCTATATATGATGTCCAATAGTATTTTGTGTTTATAGAAAAAGATACTTTAGAGTCCCTTGCTGCTTTCACTAAAACACAAACTTCAGATCATAAGTATCATCACAATACAGCATTCTTTTATGGAAATAAAAAGATATGTCCATCATTCTTCACATAATAACGATGAAACCGAGGGAAACATTCCAGTTGTATGAAAGAATATTACAGCCTATGCAAAAAATAATATAAAGGCTGAAGATATTCGTACAGTTACATCTACACTTCTCTAAAACCAGCTTTTTATACGTAAGAACATTGTTTGAGTCATTAACGTTGTGAAGTGTTATGAAAGTGAGTAGATAATATCAAAATTCTATAGGCAAGTTTCTAATGTTATAACATTTTTTATTTGTTTGTATTCTTTACTTGCTGTTATCGTAATGAAAGAAAATAATAGTTATTGTTGTGAATGCAATTTTGTTACTTCTGTTACTTCTAGGCATTAACAGTGATGTTTATGAAACCAATAATCTTTTATTTTTACAGTTGCTATACCAAATGTTACTGCACCAGCGTTCCCACCTATAAGACCATTCACACCGATGCTTGGATATAACTACCCCGACTACGATTACGGAGGAATTAATTACGGTGTTCCAGCAATGTCTCGTCTGCCTTCCCCTGCTGCACCCTACGCAGGTGGATCAGGAGTTGCAGGCATGCTTGGAAATATGTTTGGAGGATCTCCTCTTGGAAACCTGTTTCAAGGAATTTTTGGAGGACCAGCAACAGGAGGGGGATTGCTTGGTGGTATTCTCGGAGAACCTGCCAGACAATCGCTCTTTGGGAGTTTTCCTGATTATCCTGTGTATTTTGATGCGCCAGAAAGTAATCCTAACCCAAATATGGGACCAGCGGTTGGAGCTGCATGAAATCATAAAAAACAGGCCACAAGTTCATAGAATTTTCTAGAGGGAATAAGGTACAGCAATATTTTCTTGCTATCAGTTTTAAAAATTATCAAACTAAATTAAACAGTATGTTTAACCATAGCAGGACATAAACTAATTCCTATCTTCTTCAGTACATAGGATTGTGGTATTTCCGAATTTCAATATCAGACATCGATATAGCAAAAAATCTAAAATCGAATGATATATCAAAAACTGAAATATTAAACTTTTTATTTAGACAAATCATAAATAGAATATCGTTATTATCGAAAAACTTTGAAAATCGAATGTCGTTCATATGGAAAAAATCGCTCAAAATCAATTATCGGTCATATCGAAACACCGTTGGGAATCGAATGTCGTTTACTTCAAGAAATCGTCGGGAATTAAATTTCTACCATATCAAAAATCATTGGAAATCGAATATCATTCATGTGGAAAATTGTTGTAAATCGAATGTCATTGATATCGAGAAATGATTTTTTAATCAAATATCGTTCATATTGAAAAATCTTAGAAATCAAATTTTGCTCATATCAAAAAAATCGTTGGAAATCAAATATCGCTCATACCGAAAAATCGTTGGAAATCGAATGTTGTTCATATCGAAAAGAATACGTTAGAAATCAACTGACGTTTGTTTAGAAAAATTGTTGGAAATCAAATATCGTTTATATCGAAATATCGGAGAAATCGAAAATCATTCACATAAATATCGTTAAAAATCGAATATCGTCCATATAGAAAAATTGTTGGAAATCGAATATCATGATATGAAAATTTGTTCAAAATCCAATTACATCCATGTTGAAATATCGTTGAAAATTGAATATTGTTCGCATCGTAAAATCTTTAAAAGTATAACATCATTCGCATCGAAAAATTGTTGGAAATTGAAATATTGTTCGCATTGAAAAATCGTTGGAAAGCGAATATAGATCAAATCATAAAATTGTTATATATAAAAAATTTCATATATTAATTTTCGTTTATCCATGATATCGATATTTCTGTTTGTGAAATTCGATCGCCAATCGCTATAGCGACAAACCACGTAAATCATCATCATCATTAGTGTTGTGTTAACCTATTAATTGAGGGGTTTGGAAGCAAAAGCTGCCATCTCCACTCCAGAAAATTTTATGTGAGAGCAAGAAGAAAATTTATCGTGGTAAATATAATACTATATGGGTGCTTTCTTCTTGTAGTTCCTACGCAAAAAACAACAAATATACAGAAAGAAATAGGGCTTTATCCTCATTTACCTTCACTAGACACTTTGATGTATACAATTCCATCAAAATGTCGGTTTCCCAAAAAATTGAGTTTGCTGATTTTGCTTCTAAACCCCACAATCATAGTAGCCAAAATTGATGGTAGAATTTGCGTAAGATTCAGTTTCTTCTCTATTTTGATAAATATTGTGTTAACATTGAGCAATATTACCAAAGAATGTATATCCCGTCTTCAGAGTAAATCAGAAAACCCTCGAGGCATACTCATAATTGTATATAAACTCTGAAATGAGAGTGAATGTCAAATTAGTAACTACAGAATTTGAATGTGGAGTCAAAATATTGAGCTCGCTAGTCTGATTTTCTTCCAATGTTGTAGGATGGTGTCAACGTTGGTAAGCTGCTCTAAAACTAAACTATTTGAGGTCCCAATGCATGGCAAGGGGAAAACAGTGGCCATGTAGATATATTTCTTTGTTATTAAGATTTTCTAATTTTGTCTGACAGAGTAAGCAGATAAGGACTGTATAGATAGTTATACGTTAAGCTATTTAGTTGTTTGAGGAATTGTACTCATTGTCCTGCGTGCCTCTTCTAAGAAAACATACGACTCAGATAGTTACCTCATTATGTTATATACTGTCTATCTCACTTGTTTCCTCAAGGGTACTTCTTGTGTGGTGTTATACCCCAGCTTGTCATGATCTTAGGTCAGAATGTCTGTTACTTTCAATAATGTATATTAAATAAACACAGAACTGTTTGCTTATTTACTTACTCTATGGCTTACGGAAGTTGTAAGTTCATCCCCGTAGTAAAAAAAACGTTTTCCATAGGATTCTATCCTGAGAAAGAACAAACCAGTTTTCATCATAAACACTTACTCCTCGAAGATCCCTTCTAATATTGTCCTCCTAACAACGTCTCGGGCTTCCCAACGGGCTGGTTCGCTCCGGCTTTCCAACCAAGATGAAATACAATCTTTGCTTTCCCCCATCCGAGCTACATGGCCTGCCCACCTTAGTCGCCTCGATTTCATTATTCTTACAACATCAGGTGAGTCGTAAAGTTCGTGAAGTTCTTCGTTATGCAGTCTCCTCCATTCTTCATAACAGTCATCTAGTTCCGTTTCGGCCCATGTTACTGTTTACTGGATTCAATTAATTTTCTACTTATAAAAGTATTAATATAGGACAGAAAATATTAGTTGAGAAATTAGGTTTTACTATCTCATAAAGCCAAAAAACATTGCACTTTAGATAGCTTGTGCGTCATAATAAATCCATGTAGTACGCTCTTCCATCTGTTGGTATTCCAATTAACTACTGCTGCGCATGCTACCACAATGCTTTAGTACATGTGGAGAATACAGGTAACGATAAAAGGCGGTACAAAATCAACCGTTTTCGATTGGTAGCTTCCTTGGACTGCTTCTCAGGAGACCCATGTTCCATTCCCGACGATGTGTTATTTTAGGCTTGAGCAGCTAATGCTGTGAGGCAATTTTGCATCCTCTCCCTTCATTTGTCGACAACTTCCAACTCATAAACTACTAGAGCTAGTAATGTAGTGGTCGTATCGTTTCAGAGGTCTCGACAACACGAGTTCAAACCTGTATCAATCATTTATATAGCAGAGCCAGTTCCCAAGTTTCTGGGGTAGAGGATTTTCAAATTTGGAACTACTGGGGCTAGAAAGGTAGTTGATGTATCGTTGAAAACGTTTTGCCTCAATTTTTCGAACACAACATTGATCACATAAATATGAAAAAAAAAATGTTTATAAAGAATTGATTCCTTTTCAGTCTTCTTGAACTTTTTTTTCATTCCATATAATAAGTTAGATTAGGGTAGGTTAGGTTGGAAAAGTCAGGTCAAATATTTTTTTAGATATACGCATTTTGAAATTCAGTGATACAGGTTAAAAAAGTCAGGTTAAGTATTAAAGATTAAGCTTAAGGACATTGTTCTAACCTTCTTTCGCCTCATATAGTACGTAGGTTAAGATCTAGCTAACAGATGAAAGTACCTAGTTCTGAGGATTCTTTGCGACGACCTGCAAGCTTTCGTCTTTTAGTGGTTTCTTGGATGTCATTAATGGTTTATTTATCATTATTTTTAAAATTTCTATTGAATCTCGAAAATACAGTTCAGGTATTTAAGTATATAAATGTCTCTTTTTTTAAAAAAAATAATGTAGAATACAATGTCCATTTCTTTACAATATAGAAAATACTACGTAAGAAAGTTTGAATTTTATTTAAGGCTTTCTGGCAACTTTGGCTCAGGTCAGGATGGGTTAGTTAGAGGATGAGGAAAGTATCGGTGAGGGTATTGCTTAAGGACACCCTGGAAAACCTCAGTCAGAATGATCGGTCGTGAGGTTTGAATACTACTTCTTCTTCGTAAGTGTTAAGGCACATAGATATCAGGAGTAACGTTACTGCTTGGTATCTACTTTTCATTAGAGTACCCCAAATGCGCTCGAATTGCAAGATATCAGGAAATTGGGTTGCAAGATAACAGGAAATTTCATTTTGTTTGCGAACTACGTTCTGATATTTTTCTAACTTTCATTTATGGGCAAGGCAGACAGGATCTGATAGAATAATTTCCCATTGCCAGCATTCTTCCATTTTTAATTTTATTTTTATGGCCTTCAGGATTTAAGACTCAGGTCGAGATAGGCGATGGGATAGGATGCGAGAAAGTGTCGTCCAAGGCCTAAGTTGAAAGTACCATCACGGCATTTGCCTGGAGTGACTGAGAAAAACCCTAGAAAAGCCTCAGTCAGGATGGTTGATCGCTGGAATTGAACCCATGACCTCCCGAATAATAAGCCAACGCTCTGCCATTAAGCCATCCTCTCGGTGAGCATTCTTCCAGGAGCAAGAATAAGGAAGGTGCTAATTAACTTCTTATATACGATTTATCTATAAAATACATTCGTCTGATAAACTAAATTATACATTGAGAAACTTGCAACGTGAACCCATCGCGATTTGCTATTAAATTATATCGGTAGGAGCTGATTTCGTAAAGAAGACCTACAAGTTTTAATGAATTCCTGGTTAATTTTCCCCCGCTGGGAAATGAACGGAGGGTCTCTTGATTGGAAAGTGATGAGCAAAATCACTCATCCAAAAGAAACTTCAACACATCCAAAAATAATATAATTTTACGTTCCGCATTGCGTGCTAATGAAAGAAATAAACTTAAATTTTAAAAGAACTTGAGTACAATCGTAAATACTTAACAGATGAAATAATCAACTAGTAAACACAGTAGAACTACTGTTATCCGAAATAAAGGGGACGGAGATAATTTCGAGTATTTATTTATGTAAAAGCATCGTGAAGAGACGTCCTTAAATATCAAGAAATACTTTCCAATTTCAAACACTTCTTCCTTATAAAAGTAAATTACTTTATAATTACAATGTTTACTTCATGCTGTAATTGTTAAATTTTTAAATAACCATAGAGCCCACTACCATTGGTAAGCAATTATATGAAGCACTCGCCTGATATGGATTTCACTTCTCGATATGGAGATATACTAGAAACATAAACTGCAGTACAAAATTTGAGAAATTTAAGGCAGAGATATGTCTCTAAGGGACATTTTGTGAGAGATAGCTCCTTACTCAGCTAAGCCCCTCAGATGAAGTTTCAAGGAAGAAAAAGATAGATAGATGGGACTAACAATTTGTTCGGATTGATATAATGTGTGTGTATATATTTCTGTAATCTGAAAACATAATAGAAAAAGGTCTAGTAGCATGCGTCAGGTGATAATTGAACATTCACACTATATCTTTGCATACCTCTGGTGTATTTGTTTTCTTCCCAGTCTAACTTAATCGATCTCGCTACACCCCTGGTAATAAACTCATCTGTGTTCACATAAATTACTTCTTAGTGACTACAAAAGCTAAACTGTTTTATAGCGGCACAAATACAGTTACGATTATGACACTCGTAGTCACGGTTCATAAGACCATGTTTGCTATAAGTTCCTTTATTACATATAAATTATAAACTGACCATAAATAATTTATTTCACTGTTTGAAAGTGTTACTTCTAGTTAAGATAAAAATTTATATTTTGTTAAATAGAACAGCGTATAAATGCTTCTAATTGATTCTCTGCTTACTTTACAGTTTCATCAAACTTGAAACCTTCTAAGACTAAAAAGTTTTTCATTCAAAAATTGATAGGGATTTCGAAATTAGTATATTCTAACGTCTGGTAGAAAAGCTGGTAAATATTTCCGGAAACTAAATAGAAGTTTATTTTTTATTATAAGACTATTGTCGTTGATTCCAATTTTAATTTTTTATATGAATTAATGTATTGAAATGAGTTGAATTTATTATGTAAACAAAGTCAATGTTCATCATTAATATAAATAAATAGAACTGCTATCACGGCCAGGTAATATATTTGCGTACTATGTTAATTTAAGGAACGGATTAATAAGTTTGTAGATAATAGAAAAAATATAAATCATTATAGATAATTAATTTATGTATTAGTAATTCTGTAAATTAACTATAAAACGTTTTAGTGAAATATTGTACAGAAAAACGTATTCTTAATGAGACAAGTTTAAGTAAGATCAATATTAAAACATATTAACTGTATATTAAAACATACATAAATAAAAGTAGATTTGTAACTTACGTTGTTCTGTATTGAATACTATAAATTACCATCCGAAAGAAATAAGTTGTGTCGTAGCTATTTTATATGAAACATTATCCGATTGACATTTAAAGTAGAATCATTTGGTCAATTTTTTTACCAAGATGTTTTGTAACAAATTCAAGAGGTCCGTTTTATACAGATGTTTTAATAACCAAAACTGAACTTTTGGGTAGGTTTTATTTACTGAACAAGACTGGTATATTTAACTAATTTATATATTTTTGTATTTTCAGACGCTAACATTGTTCTCAGTAAGTTGTACAGTTCCTTATATTTCTAGAGGAAATATTATATGTTAAAAGCATGTAAAACTGTTCAGCGAATTTATAAAATTTAAATTCGTCAACTAGAAAACCTGTCACTTTTTCCCTCAGTCGGTCCAGGCTTTACATTTTGAAAATTTGAAATGAAGATAAAAATATTATTTAGGTAACTGTTTTAACTAACGGACACCTGAACGTGTACCATTAAGTAGCATGGTAAAACGTAAAAATATTATTAATTAGAATATAACGTACGGTATGTTAACACAAAGAATGATAATTAACATTTAAACGTAAGTTGTTCAATGAACTTGCCTTCAATATCTCTCCTAACTCATGTTTTTTTAACATATTTTGGTCACATTTATAGAGGGATTAACGTTACATATAAGTGCTTAAAATAAAAGACAACACGGAAACTGATATACAAAAAAATATATGTGTCGAATCGCATTCTTCTGACAATAACACAGAATATTCTAGAAATACCCCGTTTGTATCCTAAAAGTGTATACAGAGTTTCGAAACATTTGGGATTAAATGAAGAACCAAGATACACAGAACCAAGATAGAACTGATTTGTACGAGATATGAATATTTCTTGTCTTATATACTTGGTTTCCCGAAAATAATGCCCCAAATCTTGCGAGGTGATTATTTTTATATCAAATAAAGAAAACAATTCGTTTGAAGAAATTTCGAAATATGCCTAGTTACTCCCGAAAGTTAGGCATTACTTCACATAGGTCTATTTTGTGTAATATCTACCAGATTATCTTAACTTGTTTATTTTAAAGGAAATTATATTGCTTTGCTCGTAACTCCCTGAAATACGTATATTTATGACATATGCTTCTGAAAAGATTAAAAGGACATTATAGATAGGAATTTCCGGTATATCGTTGGAATATGCTGAGAAAGTCCCGAAATGATAGAGCATTCTACCCATATTCACAGCATTTACCAGCAACGTTCCTGAACTGCTCTCATATTGGGAATTAAAATATTTCTTGGCGTTCTACTAATGACGGAAATACCTTATAATATTTTGGGAATATTCCAATACCCTGATGCGAGTATTAGTAGCATATCCCTAGAGTATACTATATTGTTATAGGGCTATATTGATTTAGATTTAGAAAGCACAAATACCAATACAAAATGAACTCAGAGACAATTATTCTGACATTAGAAATGATTAATAGACAAAGTCGTTTCCTCCTCTGTTACTTTGCCCATTTCCTAAGAGATATGTTTGCCTTACTCTTAACCATGACAAAGCTGTTTCAACGTTGTCATTTTCATATTGGGTTCCTTAAGTTGTCTTTCTAGTTTTTCTTCTCGCTTGCTCTATGAGTTGCTTAATTTTAAGACTCACTATGTCAATTTCTGAATATTTTACAAAGGGGATACGAAACATTTCTCTTGACTCAGTTTACATTTTGACTTACTTTTGCGTAATTTCATGTCACAACGCATAAAAATGAAGAAAGGGGTTGCCACTAATATTTTTGACTTTGGTGAAACTTGGCAGTGTGATTGTGCCGAATAAAAAACTGATATTCCCCAAAAATTAAGTTTTAAAATTGCATAGTTTCGGTTTTACAGTGGTTCAAAATTGATAGGTTGGCCGCCATGTTGGATGATTTGCTACTCTACCTCAAGGCAGAAAATAATTAATATCTCCGTAAATATGGTAGGCAGGAGGTTGAACGAGGTGTCAAATTAAAGCTGTTGTAATGGACTTTCCAAATATGTAATCAGTTTTAGCCTGATTTGCAGATAATTGTGCAAAAAATGTAAAACCGTGCAAAATGTATGCATACTTTTTTGATAACTTTTACCCCTAGTTTCTAATTTGGGGTAGTACGCAGCGAAATGAGCTTTGGTATATTACTTGATAATATTGTTGTCTATAATAATCAAAAATAAAAATGTTGTGTATTTGCTTCTGAGGTAGTGTAAACACAAGTCAAAATACATCTGTAATTTGGGTCAATTAATGTGAAATCGTCCAGTTTGGTTGTTTGAGCCCTTTCAAACATTTTTATTTTTTTATATTTATATTCCTTGCATAAATATAGTTCAAAACGTGTATTATTTTTATCCGAACTAATTTACTAATGGCGGCTACTTTTGTATTCCACTGCCCAATCGCACTGCCAAGTTTCATTAAAATAAAAAGAAGTATTGGCAATCCCTTTAGGTCGTTTTGACATGGAATGACCCTTTTATTAGACTAAACAATTATTTCACTTTTTTTAAAAAAAAGAGAGAGAGAAACTAACGTCAAAGTATAAATGTTGTGAGTCAAAATAAGTTTATTGTTTTTCCAGTAAAGGAAAAATCAAAATTGACAAAGTAACTTTTGTATTTAGTTTTTTCATATTCAAAAATTTCCTGCAGTACGTGAGATTTACATCACCTTTCCAGTGTTTGGGTACAAAACAATATAGAAAATATGAAATATATCTTCATCATTTGAAAAGTCTTGTTTTGAATTGATGACTAAAACTACAAATAAATTAAAGTTTATCCTAAAATTATATGTTCACTTTACTCTTTGTTTATAGACGAGGCATATGCAAGATGGTCCTCCATTTTCAATTAAATGTTAAGTTCACGAAATTTAAAGCTTTTTATTATCTTCTAACTCTTAGTTTAACTGTCTCAGTTTTGATACTTTTTAGTTGTCTTATTACTTTTCCAAGATCTCTTTATTTAAACTAATTTTTCATTATGGCCTTTATTAATATTCATTTTACTTTTCTATCCGTCAATTTATATTAATTTAAAAAGGATGTTCTTATATTAGTAGTTTTGAAAGTTGTTTTTCTTCGTTTGCATAAATACTTTTTAGCTTTAATCCAGTAGGATAGGAGAGTTATAAACTATTTCCATAGATAATGTGTACATTACACTTAAGGGTGTCGGGAGAAAACAGGGAATGTCCATTTCTAATGATTTTGGGCCGTATAATTACCTCTATTAGTGGAAATTAAAACTACAAAATTGCCAAAGAACGAAGAGTTAAAACTCATAAATGACCACAAGAGACAATATTGCATATTTGTTGAGCCGTTTAAACATAAAGCGATTAAAGAATTAAAACTTGATTTTCTCAATAAACTTGTTTTGTGATGATTCCTTCTTTCCTACCGACACCCTTCCCACATGTATTGCTTTTAAATAATAGTTATATGCAATGTTCATTAACACATATCTTTATTATTATGTAAACTTTTAGTTTTTGTACCAATATATATTAAACAAACCCGTCTCATCTTTCGTTTCCATATCTTGATTTCTTTAAATACCTCAATAAGGTTGGTATTTGAGACCATATAAATAACAAATAGTAAATTATGCTTGTCTAATTAATTGAAAGTTTTAGCGAATACCTAATAAGTACACATACTCGAATATGGAAAATATACAACTTTGTGCCCATTTCTGTAAAGACATAAACATCGCTGGATATGAAATGTTTATTCAAATATTAATAATTCCCAATAGAAATTAGTATTGGAAACTTTTACCGTTTCTGAGATAACTGAATTAATCCAACGTATTTCTAAACAGATTTTGTTATAAGACTATAACGTTCCTAACCATATATATTATTTTCCATCTGTTATGCACATTACAAACATACTTGTTCCATGGAGAGGTTATTTTCTTATTGCACAAACTATATGAGTTACAATTCTAGTTGTGAGAGCAAACTGTATTCAAGAAGCGAGCATGTCCATTGAGAATAGGAATGAAAAGCCTTTTTCTTTTCAAACTTTAGTGCGTATTCAATATATTTATATAATATATTTTAGGTTAATATATTGTAAGATGAACATAAAAAGTACAGACATGTTATGGTGTTTGATTTCTGCTGCTCTAATACAACTCAAACAAATATTTAACCTCGTCTTTCTTTTTTTATTTGTCTTGAAGACCGATTTTGCTGAAAGACAAGTACATATTTAAATTACATATTTCCACGACTTTTTCATACTTTTATTGTAGCTTTTGTAACTTGAAACTGTCTAGTTCTGTCATCAAAGATGATTTAAAATGTGAGTCCGAAAACGTATACACATACGATCAGTTCATAACTCTAGCATATTTTCTACCCTTCTTGAGAAACTTAGACCTACGGTGTAGTAGTGATCATATGCTTATTTTTAGTCGATTGAGTGAAAAATGGAAAACGTCCATAAACTGTAAATAAATGTTCCAATTATTTTTAAATTAAATGTAATATTTATAATTAAGTGAAAATAGTACTGAGTTGGCGCAATGTTTTAAAGGCTTCCGTGAAACATTAAATATTACTTGTTTTATTTAAGATAAGCAAGCAAACTTGTTACTTTTATTCTCGACAGTAGAGTATCTTATTGAAAATTTTCTAATACTTTCGTCTGAAATTGATTTACTATATCTGTTTATTTTCCATTATTACCTCTCATGTTTTAAATTTACTTGTAATGGCGTCACGCGTGTTAAAAACTCAGAATCATTGCTCCTGTATTTAAATCAATTTTTATTTCTGTAGAATAGACAGAAATAGACTTTGTACGTCAATAGAAGGACATTTCCTTAACTCTGCTAACTAAAGTGAAAAGCTATTCTTTTTAGGAAAACTGTTTAAGGACTTTTGTCTTATTCTGCATAAGAGATATAGTGGGCATTAGGGAATGGTTAAAAGGTCGGACACATTTACAAGCTTAATAAAATTGAAATGAAAGAATTGTAGGATTCTTCACTGTACTTTAGATACGTAATTAAACCAAATAGTCTTTAACAAGACCATCAGAAACAATGATTCACTACAGTTACTAACTTAACGTTGGTAGTCAAATTCTATAGAAAGTAGTAACATATTAAACTTTTTACCCTATTTTTAAAATTCCCCCTCCTCGAGCCCCTTTCATAAGACGTATATTTTGCTGGAAGGCTAAAAACTGTCACTGCCTGTTCCACTCCCACTTTTTCTTTGTAAGTTGGACTTCAGACTTAACTCTGGAAACACTAAGCCAATTTTAAGGGTTTCGCGTCAGATCTAGAATTTTTGGAAAGCAATGTAGCGTTTAAAATTTACTATCTTGAATTTTTTTTAATATTTATATGCTGTAGGTATCGAAGGCTCCCCCAGGATAGAGGAGGATAAATTATGTTGCCACGTGTCGGCCAGGGAATAAGTTGAAGGTACCATCGTGGCATCTGAACCAACCATATTTTAAACTGAACAATAAAAGCACCACAAATCGGTGTCCTGGTCGACTGTTAAGCCAGAATCAGGATATGAGCTTCAAAAGCATGACTGTAAATGAAACCATGAGAAATGGTCACCCTGATAAGAGACCTCAGAGGGACTGAATGGATTTTGCCCTTCGTTTTGACCAATACTTATTCTACCCGATTCCATTTAAGTACAATACAGAGTAGCAGTATCAATGAACATGTCAGTTCTTTGGTTATTATATTTTAACCCTCGAATACGTTCAGAAGTATGGATAAGTCAATAAAATGGAATAATAATCGTCTTCATTCCCCACTTTGTTTCAAAATATGTGGCAGAATACAAATATCAAAAAAGGTGGAAACTACTGGAATATAGTATCACAAAGTTCATTTTAAAGTTAATAAGTCCACCCTTGAGTATTCTATTGTCGTTTCTCCATAGAAATTCCTATGAAAATTCGAAAATACAATACCCAGACGTCGCAGTGTTCCTATGTTCAAAATATTCTTATTTACATCAATCAATGTAAATAGATTGATCTGAAACCTCTTCTTTAAACTGTGTACGTAGTGTCCTAAATTTCTACACCGTACAGTGCGTTTACATATGATAAGATACTGATCACAGTTTGAATCATTTCACTATTACACGAAATGATAGTTCCAGTTGAATACGCGAATCAAAATTTAATTTCTAATTTCACTCTCTTTACTTGAAGTGTTCTATTTTCGAGTTCAGAACATATTTTTATTGTTCAAACATAACTATAATTACAATTTTCTTAGCCCAATTCTCACTCCCCAAGGAGAAATTACGCTACACTGCTATGTAAATAAAAGTGCAAATACATTTTTGAACACTCTGTATACAAAATCGCAGACAAAGGAAAAAGAATACTTAAATGTCCAATTACAATATAACATGAAAATCACGATTAGCTTCATGCACTATGGAGTAGATAACTGTTAACATCTTCTAATAAAACAATCGATCCATTTTTTCAGAGCATATAAAGTAGAAAGCATAGCAATATTTAATACTAAACATTTTATATATGTTGTGTATTTCAGATAAGTAAAGAAAATCTACTTGAGTGGGAAATAACACTAATGAGTTACTGTGCATAACTACCTTAGGTGTACTGTAATTTGATATGAAGATGTTATATTAGTTGACGTCAAGCTTAACGATTCTATAGCAAAAGCCTCCACTTGGCAAATTCTTGTTGCTAGATTACTAGAAGCTCGCACAATGAATTATTTGTCTCTCCGAATTAAAATTAGAGTCTTACGGAGACCTTTCTAATATTTCTGTATCATATTAACGCCCACCCAAAATAGCATTGCCAGTCTTGTATGATAATTACTTTAGTATTATAGCAAACGTTTAAACACACATATGAACTTGTCTATTGAATGATAAAAGGAGAGTTTGTATTAAGTATATAAACCTGTTCTTGTTTCATCCATGACTTAGTAGAGCTCAAATAGCCTTTACTCAAGTAACCAAGACAAAATAATTAAATTCAGAAAAGTGAAGAGTACTTGTTAAATTTATTGTTTAAGATACTGTATAATTTTATTGTTTAAGATACTGATATTTTATGGAAAGTCTTTACACTATATAACCTTGTACTATTTAAATATATTTTGTACTATCTAATTTTATTTAAACTTCAAGTTCTAACATTCTCAAATAAGTACATTTTTTTCTGGAATGTATTGTTTCCAATACTAGTGTTTGGCTCATGATTAAAAGTTTCGTTTATACTATTTGAACACCAAGGTTGCAGATAGTAGATAGCACTTATTTAAAAAATATAGAGCAATTATGTCTAATAACATTATAACATTTTTTAAATAGCAATATGTTGTTAGAGACGATGTATACTGTTTGCCTTCCTTAATCTTCATTATTCCGTGTAATTCCCTTTGTTTCCTTCTGACTCTGCGTGCCCAACGTCTCTCAATAGAAAAATTGCGTGGAACAAAACAAGAAAAAGTGATGACAGTAAGGGAAAACGTTGTGAAGTCTTGGTTAGCATAAAGACTTTTAAAATTATTGGTTAGTGTTCCTTAGCTTAATTTATAGTTAGATTCTATTATAAATGTTTTAATTTCTTGACCTGTTAATGACGGTAAATTTAAATATTTTCGTGAAATCAATTAGAACTATTTGATTCATCACCATGTTTGATTCAGTTTCCCTAAATTTTCTTTACGCAGGAATGATTATTTGTATGTAAATCTTCTGTAAATGAAACGTTTTAGTTTCAAAACAAATATATATTTTATTATCAGTAAAAAATGCAGTACGAAATTGCAAACATTATTTCTTCGGCAAAATTTTACTTAATGTTTATATTGTGTTCGCAAAATAAATAATACAAAATTTATATCTTTACATTGATTTTGCGAATATTTTATACTGCAACGATATTAATAACTCGAAACCATTCTTTATCGAAAAGAGTGATTTTATTATAACAATTAATTATAAATCATGTAACTAAACCTTCATGTTATTACAGGTAAAGGTACATTAATATGTAAATCTTTTGTTCTGTATATAAATACTCAATATTTGTGTCTATATTATTTTATTATATATTATTAAGGAAAGGGAACAGCGTATGAACAAACTTGAAGATACGCATTTTAATTTAATATGAATTATTGAATATAACTATTACTTGCATATATTGTCACACAGGTGTATTGTATATAAGAAATATTTATGCTATGCACAGTAAAGTGTCAAAATTATTATAATATTTGTACTTATAAATAAAAGTTTTATCATTACTTTTTGTTTTTCTATGAAGAAAGATTTAATAACGAGATGACCTGAAGCCTTTCATTTTGACCCAGTAACAAAATAGTAATTCATAATTTTATGCTAGGGAAATAATATGTCATTCGCTTGATGTATGATATACCAAAAGAACTTATGAATAAGTTATAGTCATTCTCTCACACATATGATTTTTGGTTTTAAAAGTCATTTATAAGTCGAATATGAATAAATCATTCCTATTAGTTTTTCCCTGAGCCTTGTCGTTTCTCAGGGACACAATATCTCCCAATTCGAATTTGAATTTAATTTTTAAAATCTTTAGACAAATTTAGCTCAGGTCGACTACATCTCACAAAGAAAGAGTCCGTACCCAAAACTGGAGTCTGGAAATGAACCTAAGCTCAAAACGGAAGTTCTTCACACAAAATGTGTCCCGGTTTTAAAAGCGTTAATAGATAAGAACATAGCCATAAAAATAATTTGGATCCATGGACGTTGGCAGAAAATTTTCCAGGAGGATCAAGTGGTATTTATACTCTTCGTACGGCCATGAACATTGAAATATTATATATGTTCTAGGCCAAACTAAGTTATTATTACTATTCGAAAGCAAGGAACATAAAATATAGTTATAGATATTGTAAATAAACTTCAACGTGAATCAAGTTTACGTAAAGCTAGTTTGTGCTGAGTTTACAAAATGTGGAAATATTGTTTCTTGATTCAGATTAACAATTAAAACCACAAGAAAAAAATGTGTTTTGTCCATTTTGGTTCCATCAGTTAGCTTTTTGAAGGACTTTTTAATAAGCCATCATGCATGAAGATAACATGTATTATTCGTCTGCTACAAGCGAATCTTTATTTGATGTGCAAGTGTATGCAATGCTAATTCTGGACTTTTAAAACACTTTCCTCTAGAATCAATAAAATGGACGAAGTACGTTCTTTTCCTGTGTCTTCAATTGCTAGTAAAGTGGGAGCTCCACAAATAGGAAATTTTACGAATATTAATTGCTTTCGATATCACTATACTTCATTGCTCACCGGAATAGGTTAACTCATTTTCGAAATGTTTAAGGTGCCAGAACCATAATATCGAAGGTGTTCTTTAATTAAATATATATTTGTTTACTTACATAACTAACCCTTGCGTGCATGAGTCTTTGTCTCCTTTAAAAAGCATAAGGTCGGCCATTTTGGATCAGTATCATTTTGCATGTATTATCTTATAAATATAGCATATAAGTTCTGAAAATGAGATCATATATACTATTTTGTTTTGTTTTTTAAGAGAAAGAGAGGGGGAGAGGGAGGGAGAGAATGCAGAAAGTGTGGTTACATTCAAAAATGTCTAAACAAGTATCTGTTTTATACTTCAAAACAGTATTGCCTTATTTTCATTACAATTGTCGTATTAATTATCTCCCATTTTGACTTTCTCTGCTTAAAGTACTGGTAATAATGTTCGACATTTCAATTTTCTCTCAAATCTTTTTTTCCCTGTAGCTTTCCTTTTTTTCTCTTTGCAAACTGGGCTGGTTCAATCAGATGGATCATGAAACTGCACCCCGCAAATCCTCATTGCGTCGATAATTTTGGAATGCAGGCCTGACATAGCGTTCCAGCATGTGCGTCATGATCAGTTGCCACGCAAAAAGACTACAAAATCATTATTTATTTGCCTTTGTTCTTGTTACTGAATTCTAGATCTTGTTACGTATACAGATGAAGGTGTTCACACAAGCTATATCAAATATATCTGAGAAAAAATATAATGAAAAGACTTTTCAAAGACGTTCTTTTTTTAAACGATTCGTACTAAAAGGTAAAAAATATTCTTTATGCATGACAAAAGAGAAAAGCATAGGGCACGCCAATTCAAGTATATATAAAGTGACTTATATGAGAGAGCGCCCCATGCTTTTATTTTTAGGCATGCATAAACAAAATTATTTTTTTAATTTTTAGTACGAATTCTTTAAGAAAAGAATGTCTTTAAAACGCTTTTTTGTAATTTTTTTATCAAGCTGTTTTGTGAACCAAATCCTAAAATGTTCTGCAACCAGCAAAACTCCATAACATTGCTGGTTAGTATTTATTTTAGGATAAAGAAGTTTTTTTTATAAATATTAAAATATAATGTTTTAAAACACATAAATATATAGAAATATATGAAAGTAACAATTGAATATTGTATTGTCACCCGACTTACGTCGCTGTGCAGAATTTCATCATTCTATGACGTCGGGAAGTGAGTTAAATTAACGTTGCAAAATTTGAAGACACCACGAACCATTGTGAACTAAAGCAAAGAATGTATAAAAACTAAAGGTCATCTCCTTGTTTATCTTTTGTATGCATAATACCTACATAGCTGGTCAATTGTAATAACACCTGATTTTGTTCTATCGTAATAATCAATTATCTCAGGGTTAACTCTTTTCTCTTCAATTAATTTCCAGTCGCTATGCATTGTACTCCGAAGAACTACTGACATTTTCTTTGGCTTAGGCCATATCATCACAGAATCCAAAACTACTTGTATGAACAAGCCTCTTCTGGTCAGGTTTCATGCATTTCGGAATATCTGGTTTATTTTGACGAATTGTACCGACATGATTAAGGCCTTTTTGAGGATTTTTTTAGTAATATGATCACTTGTAAACTAACTATCCACTGTAATGTTTTTTCACTACTGTATTTTCCACATATGCTGCTTGTAATTGCCACTATCCACTTTCCATCTCTTTAGTAAACAGAAATAAAAACAGCTAACCTATTTAAGATCACAGTGAGTAAGTAAATCAGATGCCATGTAGATATATTTACTTGATTTCAATATTTTATTATTATTTTTGTTTGAAAGTGTATCTTTCATTTCTATGTAATTACACAGAGTATAAATACTCAGTAGAAACGGTACAAGAACGACTGGAAATTACGGGTTGCCTACCTTCCAGGGGCTAGCACCACGTCGTTGAATTGACGTTGTAGGTCGTTGACCATCCCCCCCGTGGAAGGTAGTTGACCCCTATGACGTGGTTTGGACGTTCGTAGAGGATTACTGTTGAATTTTGGGTGGAAATCGAAAGTTATGACAATCGAAGAGTGACGCAAATTTAAGATGGCGGCCGTAATGATCCACATAGGCGGCTTCAGGTGATCTAGGAGGTGTTTGTAGAGACTACGAGTGAATTTTGGGGAGAATGGTGTTTATATTTTTATACATGATCACATAAACATACACATATATACACACATGGAGAATCAAACCTAAACAGAGATGGAGAGAGAGAAAGAGAGAGAGAGAGACGCATACACAGAAATATACACTCAGAGAGAGATACAGACATGTAAAGAGAAAAACTCACAGATACAAAGAGAGAGAGACACACACACACACATAAACACACACACACAGAGAGAGAGAGAGCGAGACACATACAGAGATAAAGATAGACATATGCGAAGAGAGAGAGAGAGAGAGAGAGAGATAGAGAGACTCATACACAGAAAGATACACACAGAGAGAGATAGACACTATATTATCCTACTATCAGAATGCAAGCGATAATGAAAATGGAGTCTCATATTTATGTTAATACTATCCTAGTCAAATCTCAAGCAAGGGAAGTGAGTATAAAATAGCACGTGTTTTGGTTAGCTAGTAAATCAATGTAATGCGGATATCCCTACAATGTGGTGAGAATATTCTTTGAATGTCTAGTGAAAACTCTCACAATGTGTTCAGAATATCCTGTGAATGTCAAGTGTAATTCCTAGAATATACTGTGCACCTCATCTGAAAGTATTTTGAATTTCTTTCAGTTAAATATATAACTAAATATCAAGTAAGGAAAGCCTGTTTAAAATATATTCTCAACTTAAATTTTTCTCAAGAAAATGTATTTAGACTATAAAATAAAATAAGTTCTTAGATTGTACATTATGTTAATCTGACTAGAATATGTGTTAAGATCATAAAATAATGTTATAGTGTAAAGTGAACATATCCTATGTGAATATTCCCATAATGTGTGCTGAACATCCTCTAAATACGAAATACTTTCAGTCTAATGCAATTTGGACTAAATTTTCGGTTCTAACTCTGTTTCCCCATTGATATCATTGTATCATTCGTTTTCTAATTTATGTCTTACTTCTCCCATATATCCCAAAATATTATTTCTAGTATTTTCTATTATTAAACTTACATGAATAATTTCAAATAAACGAACAATTAAAAAAACATCTCACATATCGTTAAGAACTGCATAAAATTGACTTAGAACTCATAATTTAGTCCACATTACATTAAAGTCTAAGTGGACAAACGAGATTAAATAGTGTCTATCTATCGACACTAAGCAGTCATTCCAATATCAATAAGGTAGAGCTTGATGGTCTGGTTCCTTTGGTCAAGACCGAGTCCTAAGTAGGGCTGTGGGATACCGGGTTTTGAATAACGAAATTTAATATTCATGAAATATTGAAAATCGTTTGATATATTAAAAATCGAAAGTCGATAATATTTCGATCGTTGATATCTAAATATCAAAAAATATTGAACTATCAAAATATCGAAAAATATTGAAGTATGGAAATATTAAAAAAAATATTGAAATATAAAAATATGGAAGTATAAAAAAATATCGAAGTATCAAAATATCGAAAAATATCAAAGTATGGAAATATTAAAAAATATTGAAGTATCGAAAAATATCGAAGTATTAAAATACTAAATAATATTCAAATATGCAAGTATCGATTTATCGAATTCGATATTTATAAAATATCGAAATTTCAATATTCAAAATATTGATCGATATATCTAAATATCACACAGTCCAAGTCCTAAATTAACAAAAAACTAAAACAAACATCTCACATATCGTTAAGAACTGTATAAAATTGACTTAGAACTAACAATTTAATCCACATAAGATAAAGTGTAAGTGGACAAACGAGATTAGATATTTCCCCTGACGCCTATCTATCGACACTGAGTCATTCCAATATCATTAACATAGAGCTTGATAGTCTGGTTCCTTTGGTCAAGACCGAGTCCTAAGTAGGGCTATGGGATATCGGGTTTTGAATATCGAAATTTAATATTCATGAAATATTGAAAATCGTTTGATATATTAAAAATCGAAATTTGATAATATTTTGATCGTTGATATCTATATATCAAAAATATTGAAGTATCGAAATATCGAAAAATATTGAAGAATCAAAATATCGAAAAATATCAAAGTATGAAAATATTTAAAAAATATTGAAATATAAAAATATGGAAGTTTACAAAAATATTGAAGTATCGAAAAATCGAAAAATATCGAAGTATGGAAATATCGAAAAAATCAAAATATGGAAATATTAAAAAATATTGAAGTATCGAAAAATATCGAAGTATTAAAATATTGAATAATATTGAAATATGCAAGTATCGATACATCGAATTCGATATTTATAAAATATCACACAATCCTGGTCCAAAGACATTTTCAAGGAGACCGTGTTACTTGCGTTCGGTTGTGGAGGCCGGCTGGACCTGGTTTTCAACTCTAGTATGAGACTGTGATGGAAAATTTAGATAATTTTTCAGTATTTTTTCCGCATCATTACAATACGTTGAAGGATTTTTAATACGATTTTCATTACCTTGAAGAGTATATTAAAATGCCAGAACAAATTTCAGTAAAACACATCTAACCATCTCCTCCTTGGTAATATTCGTTCTAAAATTTAAATTGCGTTAAATTAGTTTTCTTAATATGTTTTAAACACATGTATCTGCTTATAAACAATAGTTTTTACATTATTTTCTTTACCTCAGAATGGTTCCTCGTATTCTTAAATCTTCCAACGGTAATTTAAGTCATTTCCCAATGTTATAGAATGACGGAATTTTCCACAGGAATGTAAGTCAGGTGACAATACAATATTTCATTGTTACTTCCATATATTTCTGTATATTTTAAAAGTATATTTTAATTTTTCTTTTTAAACAAATCACTGAATGGCTTGAATCAACTGTTTGTATACGCGAATAATGTAGATTTAATAGGGGACGATATAGATGCACTACAAAGCAACACCGATGTCTTAGTAGAAGCGTGCGATGAGATAGGTCTACAGGTAAACATAGATAAAACAAAATACATGATAACAAGTCGAAACACAGGGAATGATTGAATTAAAAACATAAGAATTAGGGATGAGGTCATAGAGAAAGTAAACAAATTTAAATACTTGGGAGCATACGTAACAAGCAAAAATGAGGTCACGGAAGAAATAAAAAGTCGCTTCGTTTCCTTCAGTCAAAAAACTTCTAACATTGCGCTTAATATCAAGGAAATTGAAATTAAAAATGATCGGTTATTCTGCCGGTAATACTTTACGGTTGCGAAAGTTGGAGTACGACATAAATTACGAATGTTTGAAAATAAGGTTTTGATAAGGATACGAGGGCCGAAACGGGACGAGATGACTGGAGAGTGGAGGAGACTGCATAATGAAGAACTCCACGGACTGTACGATTCACCAGATGTAAAAATAATGAAATCGCGACTAAGGTGGACAGGACATGTAGTTCGTATCTTGGAAAAACGAAGATTATATTCTATCCTGGTTGGAAGGCCGGATGGAAAGAGGCCATTGGGAAGACCGAGGCGTCGTTGGGAGGACAATATTAGAAGAGATCTTCGAGAAGTAGGTGTTCGTGATGGAAACTGGCTTGATATTGCATAGGATATAATCCAATGGCAAACGTTTGTTACTGCGGCGATGAACTTGCGAGTTCCATAAGCCATAGAGTTAGTTAGTTAGTTAGTTAATACATACTATAAATACTAGTCAGTAACAATGAAGAGTTTAACAATACACTTTAGGATTTAGTCACAAATCATTATCTTAAGGAAAAAGTACTTGAACACCGACGTAACTTGAAAAAATACTTAAGAATACTTTTAAAGACATAATTTTCTTAAACAATTCGTACCAAAAAAGTAAAAAAAGATTGGTTTATGCATGATTAAAAAAATTTGGACCGTACAAATTGAAGAATTTGTAACGTAACTGTATATATGAGAACGCGTTACTTGTTTTTTTCTTAATCATGCATAAACAAAATTATTTTTTTACTTTTTAGTACGAATTTTGTAAGAAATGTAGAATTATTTACTTCTAAAAATTAATAATACACACCGTATAGTAAAAAAATGATAATAGAATACAGTAATCCAACCTTACTTAACACAGAAAGTGTATCCAGCTCCTATGCTAGGGTGATTAAGATCATTTCAGATCAACAATGGGAAGGCTTACGAGTTCACTTCCGCAGACGGTCATCTAAATCTTAAGTTTTCTCCTTTTTTTACATATGATTTACTAGACTATGAGGAATACATATGATCAAAAAAACGATTAGAGAATACACGCGGTAGGTCCTGTTTTCAACAGATCATCTTAATTGAATGAAAGGCAATGGAAACCCATCAATATTTACCTCGCTCAGGAACTTTTACGTCATAAACTTGCTTTTCCCCCAACCTCTATTATATTTATGAAGGAATTTCTAACAAAATTTATACATACCATCCCAGCATTTGTCTGGTTAAACAAGAAAAACTTGGAAAAATCTGTTCAGATGCGTGGTTACTGGCATTGTTAGGACGTAGATGAGAGGACGTTTAAGTTGTTACCTCCATACAGTATTTAAGAAAATAGGTAAGACCAAATGTTCCGTGGATATCCCTACAAAGTAATGCCACATTCTTTAAATGTTCGGTGAATATTCCCTGGACATCCCCTGAATGTGATGTAAATATTTCCCACAATTTGTTTTGGACGTCCCCAAAATGTTCCGTGGATATCCCTACGTGTAATGCCACATGCTTTAAATGTTCTGTGAATATTCCCTGGACATCCTCTGAATATCATCTGAGTTTTCCCTGCAATGTACCATGAACGTCCC
>JAGDQP010000157.1:140065-192918 GCA_022664845.1 Lepisma saccharinum
ATGAACGTCCCCCGGAATGTTCCGTGGATATCCCTACGTGTAATGCCTTGCGTGGCAAGTAATGCCATATGCTTTAAATGTGTGAAAATTCCCTGGACATCCTCTGAATGTGATGTAAATATCCCAAACAGTGTAGTGTGGACGTCCCCCCAAAATGTTCCGTGGATATCCCTACAAAGTAATGCCACATGCTTTAAGTGTTGTGCAAGTTTGTTGCAAGCTTATTCTGGCAAGTTTGTTGTAAGCTTGTTGTAGAAAGTTTGTTGAAAGCTTGCTGTGGCAAGTTTGTTGCAAGCTTGTTGTTGCAAGTTTGTTGCGAGCTTGCTGTGGCAAGTTTGTTGCAAGCCTGTTGGGGCAAGTTTGTTGCAAGCTTATTCTGGCAAGTTTGTTGCAAGTTTGTTGTGGCAAGTTAGTTGCAAGCTTCTTGTGGCAAGTTTGTTCCAAGCTTGCTGTGGCAAGGTTGTTGCGAGCTTGGTGTGGCAAGTTTATTGCAAGCTTGCTGTGGCAAGTTTGTTGCAAGCTTGTGCAAAGTTTGTTGCAAATTTGCAGTAACTTGCAGTAACTTTGTTGTCTGTAACTTTGACTTATTTCAATTGTCTAATCGCACACACTCGAGCTCGAAATCATTCAGCTAATGACGTAGTGTCACAAATTGGTCAGTCTGCCACCCCATTTTTTCAAGTTCTGGCATAAATAAATGATTGAGAAAAAAAGACTTACCAATATATGTTCTAGAAGAATATTCACTTCACGAATAGTGCGCCTTCTTAACTATGATATAGTCAGTTTGAGAAGATAACTAAGAATGAATATTGTATGATTTAGCTTCAGCTTATATACTGTGAAATTCAAGCTTGACCTATAAAGTTATTTTCTGACACTGACCATTTCACCACAAGGCATATTTTTTCTTTTAAAACTTTCACGCCTCATTCAAATGAAACAGGCAGCCAACGCTATTTCCTCATTTGTCAGTGACATCAGTCTTTTAAAGCACTAACAATCTCAAATAAACTATCCACCCATTCCTATTTCCTAATTCGTCACCGACATCAGTTAACAAGTACATTCTAATTTAATCTTTTCTTAAAAAGTTTCCCCTCTGATGTCAGAACATGTCCTTTAGAGAGCATTCACCAACCAGGAAAAATTTTCCATTCAGTCAAGTTACAATGCTTATTTCCAACGTTCAATAGCATCAACTCGATCATTCACCTAGAGAAAGTACTACTGTGAAGTCAAGATTATATCTAGCCCTATTTCCGAAGAGAAACCTTACTTGGCTTTTCGCTTTAAAAGATTCGATCTTTACATGAATAATATCTTCTTTAAAAGTTATTTCAGACGAGGAAAAGTCAACCTTAATTTTACAATCAGATAATAAGTATGTCCTCATAAAAGAATATGAACTTCCTTTAACCAGATTTTCATCTTTACATGAATAATAACTTACTCCATCAGAACCTTATTTCATATAAGGGAAAGTACAGCAATCTTATTTTTGGGAATCAGACAATTACTTCCTCATAGAAATCAGACAAAATTCTCCTTTCTAGCAGTCACGTGTAAAGTCCCTCGTTTTAAAGTTGTATTCCCCGTGTCATATTTTAACTTAGAACATTATACCAACAACATTTTAGTTCCATATGAATCAACAAAGGTGTAACATTCATCTCGTGATGTATTTAATAAAAGGTAACTTTTTTACTATCTAACTAAATTCCTCAATATTTTTACCGTAAATGTTAAACTTATAAAGAGCTGATATAAGATTTTAACTCCTAGAATTATTTACTACGTCAATTCTTTTTCTCATTTTACAAAATCTGCCAGCGGTTCAAAAAATCTCATTGCCCAGGGAACAAAATGTTTCTGTGATTTTCTTTTCCAAATAAATAGTACAGGTAAATACAATCTCGGAGCAGTCTCTGGTGGTAGGCTATCGGCTAGAAGGTCCCGGGCTCGAGTCCCGGCAGGGGCAAGGTGTGGATTTTAATACTTAGCAGCTTAAGCCGAATCATGACGGACCGAAGTCCAAATTTACTAGACTAGCAGTCTGCGGTGGTAGACCATCAGCTCGAAGGTCCCGGGTTCGAGTCCCGGCCTATGCCATCACTTTTTCCCACCCAAAATTCAATCGTAATCTTGTACGAACGTCCAAATCACGTCATGGGGGTCAACGACCTACCACGTCAATTCAACGACGTTGTGGGTGCCCTTGGAAGGTAGGCAACCCGCAATTTTCAGTCTTTCTTGTGCCCTTTCTACTATCCTCTCCATTATTAACTTTCTCTTAATGATTCCGACGTCGTGGTCCCAGAGGAAATAAAATGCTCTCTTATTGCAGAAAGTACAGTCATTTCCTTAAATTTCCCTGAATCTGAAATTGCAGCACAATGTGATTTTTATTATAGCCTAGGTAATATTCTGCCCTAAATACCGACAATAAAAATATTATGAACTCTTAGACTAAACAATATATTGGAGACACAATGGTGTTTGCAAAGGGAGAGAAATTAAATTGCATATCAAATCTCATTTAAAATCGTCCGCCTAATTGAAAAATTTTCATCGCTAGCAGATGGAAAGCGTGCCGAATACTTCTGACAGCAAAACGAAAGCTACTGTAGTTGTTACTTCTCCCAGGCTATCAAGATACAAAATCAGGTAAGTACACTATACAAGGGTCATTTAGATTTAAGTGACAGCACTGCTGTGATTCACTTGTCGTTTGTCCGGGGAACAAATAACGAACCTAGTGTGTTCTTGGGCACTGGGTAATGTACCGATCGTATCGATGTGTTCGTGTTCCCGTATTACGGTGTATGTGGTCAATGAACGCTGCTTAAGTGAGATGGGTGTAACATATCGCAATATATCTATACAATGTTTAACCGTGCAGAATAGCATGTGTTCATCAAGTTTCAGATAGCACGAGGTCGAAATGCACGTCAGATCTACTAAGAATTACGCGAGGCGTGTGGTAACAGTCTTCTCTACCTTATTGGACGATTGCGAGATAAACTGCGGCATTCGAGGCGCCAGTCAGCAGACAAAGAATATGGTGGGGGCCGTATTCGACCGGCTACGTATCAACATCATTTGGAAGCACAGATGCTCGAACATGATCGGCGGTGGGCGTGTAGTGAACTGAATATTTGGTCTGCGTCAGTGTACCACATGCTAACACACGATCTCCCACGCTTAAGATCGCAGCCAGATATCCTGACAGAAGTGTAGAAGTGGCACGAATATTAATGTGCACGCTTACACCTTGAACATTACACGCAGGAAGGTGTAGATTTTCTGCACCGCATTACTGCGAGTGACGAAACATGAGGAAGATCCTACGAACCAGAACTGAAACGCTAGTCAAGTGAATGGCATCACACGATGTCCTCACGACCGAAAAACGTCCAACAAGAGCCAGCAAACGTGAAAGTCATGATGATAATATCCTATGACCACGAAGGCATTATCCTCTCACATTAAGTGCAACCAGGTGTTTACGTAAATTCTGCATACTATTCCTTGTACCTTAGTCACCATTTGTGGCCTTGCGACGCAAACGACCACATCTCCTGCAGTATGGACTAATTCTACTTCACGTCAACGTCAAATGTCATACTGCCCATGTGGTACAGACTCTCTTACGGCGATGGGGTTTGGAGATGCTGGAGCACCCGTCGTATTCCCCGGATATGAGCCCCTGCGATTTTGATTTGTTACCAAAAATGATAGAATCACTTCGTGGACGAAGTTTCCCTGATATTCACAGCATTGTTCGTGCTTTAGGGCGCTCTCTCGAAACCCTCTCACAAACCGGGGCTCTTAACGGTATCCAATGTCTCCCAGATGCCTGAAAAAATGTTCACCAAGCCGACGGAGAATACATCGAGGAAATATAAGCATGTTAACGTGAGTAAGACATTTTATTTTAATTTCCCAAATATGTCTCACTTCAATCTAAATGACCCTCGTATAAATTTCCTCTATAAATAGGTACACATGTAGCTTTCCGCTTTTTTATACCGATTTCAAACACCAGGGGATGGCTAATCCGTCCAGAAACAAGGGAACTCCCGGGTAAATTCAATGCTTGCCCCTTTGCCTTAGAATTCAATTAAATTGTATTTATGGCCTTTAGACATCTACGGCTCAGGCGGGGATAGGGGAAGGAAAAGGATTCGGGAAGGTGCCATCACGGCATTTGACTGGTGTGACTGAGGAACAAACCTGGAAAAATCCTGTCGGGATGGCCGACCGCTCGCGGCGAACACACGACCTTCCGAATGCTACGCCAACGCTCTACCACTGAGCTACGGTGGCCCGGGCCTTTGTCTTGGAAGCGTAATTTTACTCAGTAAAAAGACTACCTAATTCACTTTTGCTACTGCTGGTAGCGTTGAGGTTTTCCAGGTCTTCCAGGTCTTCCAGGTCTTCCAAAATTAGCAGTTTTAACATACAGAACTTGTTATTACCAACATAAGGATTGTGCTGCAATTATCGTCAGAAGGCCTACTGTAGAGCCCTCACAAATCACAAGAAGGGGCATGAAAACCTTAAATGTACCTGCACATTGCTTAAGTACTTTCATGTTCTCTTAGGGCATTATATTTACTTAATACTTTTCTATTTAGACACCTCTCAGTATCTTAAGGGCGCTTGCAAGTTTCTTTTTGGGACGCACCAGCATAAAAAGCATTGAAGACCCTTGAAAGTTGTTTGAGGCTCACTATCACAAGGGTCCTTTAGTTTTCCGGGTGGATATTTGGTTACTAGTTCGCCCTTCGCAAAAAATAAAACACCCATAGTAGCTTATTATTTGAATACCAAAGAGTATGCTCCCTTGACACTGAAGCATTTATGCTACGATAAATTGTAGTGCTAGTACAAATGCTACGTATCAGACAGAGTACAGTAGGGTATGATATAGTATACTCCATACCGCTTTTAATGGAATATATGCTAAGAACAATGCTACGATTTATCATAAAAGAAATGGTTCCGTGTCAAGCGAGCCTTACTCTGATAATAAAATTGAATTTTGTATTAATGAGTTCGACTATTATTTATAGAAAATCCTAGAAGGGAACAGAAAGCATTAAACATTTAGTTTGACAAAAAGGTTCCAAATTTAAACAATCAAGAGTTGTTGCAATTATTTAATAAAGCTTCAGTTTAACATTAATCTTTGCTAATACGTCCGCTTTTCACACCAACGAAAATGTGTTACTAGGCAAAATATAAAAATGAAATTATGATTTTGTAACTATAATATGCATTGTGCTATAAAAAAAAGTCAATTATACGATTGTGCAGTCGGTTAAATAAGAAGAAAATATAAACGGTTTTAAATTAAGGATAGATGCAGTTAAGATAGCCTTACTAGTTGTTATAAAAATGTAACTACAAGTCAAGCGACAAGCGTATAGGGAGAAAGTAAATATTTTAAAAAGCCTGTTCATGCACGTTAAAGTCAGCAAGTATTTTGCGTACTGGACACAGATAATATTGTGCAAGATTGGAAATTATTATGGTTTGGTAACAATGAACACTTAACTTGCTTCAATGTTAACAACCATTTGTAGGCCTAACTTTCTTTTATTTTTTAATTGAAATTTATAACACAATCATTGCTTGGTTTAAAGCAATATTACTCATAAAGCTGTCTTCTCCTTATCACATATCTTTTTCCTAAGACAACCTTGCTCCCTTTCACATCTCTGTGTGAACTCCTTTACATCTCTTGTGCAGCCATACACGCCCGCATGCACACACTAAGTATTCCACATAAAAGAATTAATTCTACAAGTAATGCACACCTATATATGCATACCTAATAATATGAACATATTATTTTTTTTCTATACAATTACATCTCGATTGCTTGTCTGCATTGATTATGTAGCAACCATCAAAACTCTCAAACCAACTTCAGAATCTACCATCTACGCTTCAACTACCATCCGGCAAAATGGCCTCCCGTATTTCAAAAGGTAGTTACAAACAAACAAAGAAAGATATAGATAAAATACTTTTATTTGTGAACAACAAATACTATGCCATTTTACATTACTTGGTTTTAAAAATTATGTCCGGTAAATGGCGTCCTCCATTGTTAACACATTGACGAAGCCTTTCTCGGAAGTTGTCCATAGTTCTTCGTGTTATTTCCAGTGGAATGGCAGCCACTGCC
The DNA here is from genome assembly GCA_022664845.1 of Lepisma saccharinum. Classification (NCBI taxonomy): domain Eukaryota; kingdom Metazoa; phylum Arthropoda; class Insecta; order Zygentoma; family Lepismatidae; genus Lepisma; species Lepisma saccharinum. The sequence continues at coordinate 146,265 of JAGDQP010000157.1, forward strand.
TGAGTGATTATCTCCTTAACTGCTTGCAGGGTTGTGGGGCGATGTTTGTACACTTGCGCCTTTAAGTGTCCTCAAAGAAAAAGAATCACAAGGTGATAAATCGGGTGACCTCACACACAGCTCTGCGAGTTTTAAAATCCTTCTCACTTAATTCTTGGGTAACCATTATTTTGTATGGGTGCATGTGAAGAAGATCTTTGTGCAGGATTCTTCTTATACTCCTATCAGACAACCCACAGGGCAGTTGCATGTTTAACTGCTGATTGCTGGATGGGCGCTTCACACGCGCCACATTTTCCGGTGTTGTTACAGTCCGAGCCTTGCCAGACGATTTTTTTTTCAGTGCAGAACCTGTTGCTCTAAAGTTTGATACCCAAACTTGAATAGTTTTCCTGTCAATAACCATTACTGTAACCACTATCTCAAAACATAAACAAATCCAATGCATTCTATAAGGCAGAAAAACATTTTTACTATGTTCATCAAAAACTTTAAAAAAAAATAAAAAAGACTTTCTAAAGACATATTTTTCTTAAACAATTCGTACTAAAAAGTAAACCAATATTGTTTATACATGACTAAAAGAAAGCATGCGGCGCGCTCTGATATACAGTCACTTTATAAATTCTTGAACTGGCGCGCGCATGCTTTTCTTTTTAGTCACGTATGTATATCTTATTTTTATTTGTTTACTTTTTAGTACGAATTGTTTAAGTAAAGTATGTTGTTTTTAAAAAAGTCTTTTTATTTTCTTTTAGTTATTTTGGTGTTTGGATAATTTTTCTCAATGACTCGAATCCTAAAGTGTTCTGCAACCAGTCAAACGACTCATCATTGCAGGCTAGTATTTATTTTAGGTTACAGAAGTCCATACTTAAAAAAATATATATTAAAATAAACTTTTAAAATATATACATATATTTGGAAATATATGGACGTAACAATGGAATGATGTATTGTCACCCAACTTACGTCGCTATGCAAATTCTCATCATCGTATGACATCGGGAAATGAGTTAAATTAACGTTACAAGAATTGAGGACAACACGAATCTTGAATTAAAGAAAGCATGTAAAAAAACATTTCTCTTCGATTTCATTGATTGGTTCCAGTTAACTTACAGTCAAGTTCCAATTGGAAGTAACAACAAGTGAGACGAATCTGGGAATCAACCAGGGCTTAGTTTGTAGGTATAGCTGTAGGCAAAAAGTATTGTCGCATGTCCTTAAAGAAGATTTCTCAAATTCGCAAAGATTGTGACATATAATAACGAAAATTAAAATTAGGATTAATAGTAACCATTGCATTACAAAAATATCACTCTCTGAGATAAAACGAGGAAATATAAAACTTGGTACATTGTTGAACTTAGAATTTTTTGACGACGAAGAAAAATAGAGTTTTGCAAAATCCCCGTAGCTACAAATCAGAACAATATTTTTCTCAAAAGTGCGTTATGTGATTGTACATATGTCTGTAATTCAGGATTTATACGATGTCCAATACATTTATTTTTGAAGTACGAAAAGTTAGTTATAGACATGCGACAAAACTTCCGTCCACAGCTGTGACATTAACTAGTGTGATTAAAAAAAAACTAAAAGAAACTCAGTCAGGATGAACGGTTGCTGGACGTAAACTAAAGAGCTTCCAAATGCGGACAATGCTCTACAGCCGCTTCTCGATAATCTACGCTGAATTTCCAAAATTACTCTTGAATACAGTTGAAAACATTTTTAGAAAGTTTCCGGTGTAAGAGTATGCTTGAAAATGTAGCCAATATAATTCAGAAAATACTGTGCAAAATTTTCGTAAACAAATGCATCCTTAATAGACATATTAATTACATTTTAACATTTTTTGAAAATATTTTCTTACTGTATAGTGTTTTACAATCGGAAGTAAGTAAGTGAGTGCCGCAGCAAATCGAAAGGTTCTATAAAAAGGCATCTGTTAAGAATTTGTTGAAGACAATACAGCATACAAAATACTATTAAATACAATACAATTAGCTAATTGCTAAGTAACAAGCCTTCAATTGTACCTTAAAAATGTAGCATGCTTCTCGGAGCCTTTCATCTTAACCGAGAAAGCTTCAAACCATCATCGAAATTATTTGCTCAAAAAAATCGTATAAATGGACCATAAAACAATTTGCAAATGTTGGCTTTCCTCTCTTTGCATTTAACTTCGAACACATACCAGTTTTTATCGTCTAGAAAAATAAAAATATGTATAAGGATTATTTTCGATTCATAAATACGAAAATCTTGAATTTTTAAGATATACAACAAGCTTTAGTGATCCATATATGTCCTGTAGTTCAAATATCTTATCGCCATTTTCTAGGTTGGATTAAAGTCAACTATTATTAAAAGTCTAGCCCAAGAACAATGCCACCTTCCGTTCTGGGCCATCTATTACGTAACTGATATATTATTAGCATTAACTAGCGCTGAAGGCCGAAGAAGAGATTGAAAATTCAGTTTCCTTCCAACTTAAATTTAGAAAACTAAAATTCCTTTAAAGTAATACACAGCATCAGAATTGTATTGAAATTAAATATTACCACACTTGAAAATATCTAGTGCACAGCTCTTTAAAGAGTGTGACCAGTATGCTAGTGTAAAGTGACATTATTTGGCTGTATGGCGAGAGAAATAAAATAGTAAAAAAAAATATGTTCATTTTAATCGTACTACGTGTCACCATCTTGTGTAAAATAAACGAAAATGAATAAAACTGACTTAGGGTACATTAAAATAATAAATAATCATCCACAATATATGGTGGATGGTTAAAAGGCAAAAACTCACTTGCAGAGAGGATGTTAAAACTGCTAAAACAATTTATAGTTTTCATACAAAAGGTCGATTTTGGGTCATGGTAGGTTCTGTATCTCGGAAACAGTAACTCCTATCAGATATATAAGCTACGATTTACCCCAACATGTTGGGACACGCAATTGATCCTCCAAACGCCCTGATACCACCCATTTGGGACTAAAACAAAAAGATAAACAGAATGACAGACAAACTTCTCTATAATTTGTAAAAATTCTACGGTTCGCTTAAAAAAGAAATCGTAGCTTTTGAATCCTTTCACCGATTTTGACGTTCGATACACCGTTTGGAAGGTATTGAGGCGTAGATTAAGGTTCCGCAAGTTTCGGCAGTCTACATGGTCTGTTGCAGTGCTATCATCAGAAATGTGATTTTTCTCGCACCGCCCTAGAGGGAGGGGGGCAGAGAGGTCCTACTGACCCATTTTATTCTGTGTCTTAGTATTGTAAGAGCTTTCAAATGCAAGTTCAAGCATCAAAATCGGGCTTCTCGTAGTTCGTTACTAGTAGATCCGAAACTAGCTGTATACATTGGAGTTTTGCTAACAGACTCATTTGTTAGCGTCACTCGACGACTTACCGTTCTTCATGATAAACATTTGATAAGACTACGAATATTTACGCTAAACTAGCTGTTAGCATCCTTAGCTCGTAAAAATGTAAAAAAAAAAACGAAAACAAACATAGGTAAGTGAAAGCAAGACTGATTATTCTTGTCACTAATTACAAAATCAATTAACTCAGAGCAAGGATAGGAATCCAATGGTCCTGGAAATTAACTTTAAAAACAGCCTGACCCCTATGCCTATCTCCAAAAAGTCTAGGCAAAACAACAACTTACAAGCAAACAAATTCATGAAACAGAAAAGAATTATATATTTTTTCTTCCGTCATGATTACAATGTCAACGTATTTGCGCATACAAATTTTGGCCACTCGAGCGCCATTACTTTGGGAGATATCGATGATATAAAAGTCAGATTTGACTAAATGAAAAAGTGAAATGCCCTTATGCTTATAAATTGTTCAAAGAAATGGAAGGCAAATACGCAATGATAGGTACTTGGTAGAAGGCGCTACCTGTTGGAAGGTATGTACTTCATGGCCACCATCTTGAAGTCCGCCATATTGAATCTCGATTTATTTTCTTAAATGGCAAGGGTGTCGTGTAATATGTCGTTCTGGGCTAAACTTTTACGAGGAATGCGTTTCTGGAATCAGTTTTACCGTAAACGTATTGTTGTGAGAGATAAAAGGCATATGAATGAATCGAGATTCAATATGGCGTACTTCAAGATGGTGGCCATAAAGAATATTCCTTCCAACAGATAGCGCCTTCTACCAAGTACCTATCACTATGTATTTGCCTTCCATTTCGTTCGGCAATTTAAGAACATAAGGGTACTTTCACACTTTTTTTTATCAATTTCCACAGCCCAAAGTGACTCAAAACATCAATTGATAACAGATGTATCACACCATCTAAACGCCACAAAACATCATATGTTTGATGTCACATAATAGATTCAAAACAGACTCACATAAAGGAAGGATGGCATACGGGTATTTTTATATACACACACAAGGCCTGCTTTATAGTTGTGCTATGGTAAATTAAATAAGATATGGATCCCGTTATTGTGTTAACTTAATACTGCTGTCTACCCGTTCCCTAACATCTCAATCGTATGGTCATATCACGGCCCAACTGGGTATAAAAATCGGTCCTGGCATTTTATTACTGCCAAGATTATCGAAAGAAAGAGCCCTACCGTGAAGTTAATCCCGTTTAACTAAAAATATCAACGGAAGACCTCATAACTTTTTTTCAATGACAACAATATACCAGAAAATAACAAGAGTAATATATATAGATACTACAATTCTTTCAGCATTGTTCTCAAGAACCTTATGAGACGAATAAGACCTATTCTTAGGCATTTTTTTGCAGTCGCCCGCCTAGGCTACAGAAAAAGCTCGGCTGGGAGTCCCAGATTCAATTCCACTAGAGGTCATTTTTCTCATTCATAAGAACACAATCTTCTTACTACTTATCAATAAATACTCCCTTTTGCTACTTTTAACGTTTTCAACATTTTAGTATGTCGTTTTAACGTTTTAAAAAATCAAAATTTCATCTAAACAAATGAAAATTAATGTAAAACAGACTACATTGACACCGAAAGGGGCAATCATATATCCCATCTTTGTTCGAGTGGAAAATGCTTTTCTTTTCTCCTATGAAAATCCGCTTGTCCCTGTTTCCGTTCGGGTAAGATGAAATATTCCGCTCTTCGGAATTTAGTGTGTAAACTACTTGCTGCATTCTTGCTGCAAGATAATCACAGCACCCACAGCTCTCCTCTGGAATCGACAGAAAATCTGCTCTGTCAGAAAAAATCTTCATCATCATTGTCATTTGGAATCTTCTCAGGTAGAAATGCAAGGTCTAGTTCTGTGGAACTACCTGAATAAAACGACCAGCATTGCGGACTACAACTATTCGATATTACTCCACATGCCGTCTTGAAAATAAAGACGCAGATAACCATATTTTACAGCACATGGTATCAGTTGGAATTTCTTTCAACGCCTTTAGACATCTGAGGCTCAGGCTGGAATACGGTGGGTAAAGGATAGTGGAAGATGGAGATCACCAATGTGGATTTATAAGAAATATATCAACGTTGGACCAGATTTTCACCTTGAGACAAATCTTAGAGAAAAAATGGGAACACATTGGAACTGTTCACCAGTTATTCATTAATTTTGAGAAAGCAATGACTATGAAAAGTGAAAGTTATACAATATCCTGGTCCAATTTGGAATTCCGAAACAACTTGTTCAGCTAGTAAGGATGTGTCTCAGCGACCCCTGAAGCAAAGTATTTGTAGGTAATAATATGCCAGATAGTTTCGAGATTTACAGTGGATTGTAACAAGGTGATGCCTTGTCACCATTAGTGTTTAACTTTGTGTTAGAATATGCGATTCAGAATATAAAAGAGGACAAAAAGAGTTTAACATTGAATGGATTGAATCAACTGTTGGCATATGCGGATGATGTAGCTTTAATAGGGGACGATATAGATGCACTAGAAAGACATCGATGTCGTAATAGAAGCATGCGATGAGATAGGTCGACAGGTAAAGAAAGAGAAAACAAAATACATGATAACAAGCCGAAACACAGAGACTAACGGAAATTGATACATAACAACTAAGAATGAGAACATAGAGAAAGTAAAGAAATTTAAATACTTGGGGGCGTATGTAACAAGCAAAAACGAGGTCATGGAAGAAATAAAACGTCGCTTAGTATCGGATAACACATGTTCCTACTCAGTCCAGAAACTCTAATATCTCGATTAAAATCAAGAAAGTTGAAATTAAGTATATACAAAACGGTTATTCTGCCGGTAATACTTTACGGTTGCGAAAATTGGAGTTCGACTGTAGCAGATGAACACAAATTACAAAATCAAGTCTTGAGAAAGATATACAGCCCGAAACGGGACGAGGTGACTGGGGAATGGGGAAGACTGCATAACGAAGAACTTCATGACTGACCCGATGATGTAAGAATAATTTAATCGTGACGATTAAGGTGAGCAGGCCATGTAACTCGCATGGTAGAGAACCTTAGATTATATTCCATCGTGATTGGTAAACCGGAGGGTAAGAAACCATTAGGAAGACCGAGACTACGTTGGGAGGAGAGTATTAAAAGGGAACTTCGTGAAGTAAGTGTTTATGATGAAAACTGGCTTGATCTTGCTCAGGATAGAATGCTACGGAGAACGTTTGTTACTGCGGCGATGAACTTGCGAGTTCCGTAAGCCATAGAGTAGGTAAGTAAGAAAGAGAAAAGTTTACATATGTTCTGGACTCTAGAAAGATATTTGTAGTTTTTTATTGTAAGGAAAAAATAATGAAAAAACTTAAGAGAGTCAAATTTCAAACACCAAAACAGGGAACCTAACAGTATTTATACTTTATATGGGGCACTAGTTGAACTCAATACATTCTTCGGACAAGGGTTAGGTGTCAGAACAGTCATAGGCTGAACCTCACCCGCTTAAATAAAATATTTTTCAATTTCAAATTTACTGAAAGGCGTCATTTAAATTGTCCAGTAGAAAAGATCCTTATCGAACATGGGGAAACGAAAATGAACTTTGAAACCAATGGTTGCTTTCCAAAGACAAGAGAAGTCTTTTTCTATCAGATCTAAAAATGTGGCACGTTATTCATGCTTTATAATTTCTTACAATATGTTGTTATTTAAGTTTATCATTTACAAAGAAGATGTTAGTACTAAAATGCTAAAATAGAAACTAAAATATATTTTCAACAGAGACCGGAAAAAGAATTGACCTTTGAGCATCATATGGAAAATATATTAAATAAATTATTTCTCTTTGCAGACAAATACGAGAGTTGGGGCATATGTCATGGCAACTATTTTTTGTACGAAACTGGTAACAAAGTAAGAAATTATGAAATATTCAAATGAAAGGTGAGGACATATGTAAACGTTACATGTAGGAAGTTGGAGAATATACATATCCTCAGCAGGATAAAGCACACGACAAAATGAGTACAAAAATTGCTTCGTTTCCTACTTGTTTTATCTCGACGTACAACATTACAAATCATGAAAATTACACGTACAGGTAAGTATAAAACCTAGAAACATATACCAGTTGCAGCTATAGTCCTTCGAAGTAGTCTCCCAAAGAATCCACCACACACTACCAACGATGTGGACTGTAATGTTGTACATCGACATAAAACACGTATGAAACGACGCAATTTTTGAATTCATTTTTTTGTTTGTTATATCGTTTGCCTTCCCCCTCTAACGGGCTCAGGCGATTTAGGTACTGGGAAAGGATGTAGTCATTGATAATACAAGTAGGTTTCAGATAGTTTGCTTTCATTCTAGAAAGATGTTGTACAAAATAAAACTTGCGCCATTCTACTCACCGGATTGTATGAAAGGACTCTTGTATGCGTATGTCTTGACAGTCAACTCCTATGACTGCCCTGGAAGAGTGTAGGTACTATAGCTATATCACTCTTCTTCTGTGTTGTTGGTAAAAGTTCTCTTCTATATATTGAATCTAACTTTCCCCTTCTAGGGAGCTGAGGAGCCTAAACAACTGTGTGGGTCAGCATTTCTCTTGGGGAGTTGCTGGCCCGCACAGTCTGAGGTTCCTGTTTTCCATTCATACAGCCCGGAAAAGTTTCTGCGCTATTAACATAAATATTGACTGACACTTCATTATTTCTTGTACATAACAAGTTACGTATGTTTGTTTTTATTTAACTTGTTCATGAGTAAGCAGTGTCTTATAAGCATTGTTTGTTTGTTACAATTTTATAATTCTGGTTCTGCTGATCTTTGATGAGACCCTCTGTGATCCCGAGACATAGTCCTGGGATCGATAGGTGTCCCTTACAATATCCTGCTGGGGATATGTACATTTCTCCAAATCCGTACATGTAACGTTTACATATGTCCTCACCTTCCATTTGCATATTTCAGGATTTTTCGATTGATTACCAGTTTCGTAAAAAAATAGTTGCCATGACTTCTGCCCCAACCCTCGTATTTGTGTATGCGTGTATATGACGCACCTTACTTGATAGATCATTGGTTTCTTATTCGGGAGGTTTTTGGTTCGGTACTAGATTCCTGACAGATTTTCACAGTGTTTTTCTGTCACACCAGGCATGTACCGGGATGGTACCTTCAATTTAGGACCTGACCGACTGCCTACGTCCAATCTCATCCGGAGTGATCCATACGTTCCTAAAAGCTATAAATAAAATGCAAACTCAAGTTCGCTCTGTTAATCAGAATATTTATTCTTAATGCCGGTTTAATATGGCCTAGATGGATCGAGTGGCCGTAGCTCAATTGCTACAGCGTTGGCTTAGCAATCGGAAGTTTTTGGGATAGAAGTTTATCCTGACACGTAGTGCCAAACCATTTTCCTCGCCACACGAATAAGCTAATGTTTATAATAATCCGCAGAGATAGAATAAACACACACACACTCACACATGTATAAGGGCAGAGAGTATGTGTGTGTGCGAGAAGGAATGAGTAAGAGAAAAAGACAAAGAATAAGAGAAAGAAGAGGAAGGGACGAAGTCGTAAAAACAAAGAGAGGGATAGAGAAAAATCAATGAAAACACTGAAACTAGATAAATTTAATATTATGCTTAAGAACAAATACAAATACACTGTATACTTTCTTATTCTAGCTAGTAATGCATCTTGTCTCTCCAACCGGAGATGAATCTCTGATTGAGTTCTGTAAATAGTTGACGCTATCATTTTATTCGCAAAAGCACCGCAGTCGGTTGGAATCGAACTCGTGGCGTCCTACTGAAAGGTCAAGACGGAACCACTTCACCACACATTACACGCCCAATGGGCTGCGTAGCATATGTTACAGTTTTCTGTGTTAAAGTAGTACAAGAAAAAAGAATGCTTCATTTCAATGTCTTGTTCGTAATTGTATTGTTAACACCCAATTTATTTTACATCTTTCAATCAATATTCGTTAATCGTCTTCTTCTTCTTTTTCTACAAGGAGAGAAACTTTCCCACCGTTGGAAATTCGGTGAGATGCTTCCACATTCACTAATATTCGACGTTTAAGAACAGATGTTACTATTCGATTGTTCACTTTTGCCTTGTAAAAAGATGTTTGGTAAGAACGGAGTTTGAACCTCTGTTGCCCAGTTTCAATACTCAGAAGTGGATCATCGTTCTACTGAACTAGCCAGGTAATCTGAAATGAAAAGTCCAGAAATATCATTACTACGTTCAGGTGCTGATTTACGTTGCGGAACAACTTTCTCTTTTCTGTAAATTCTGCACGTCAAACTATACGTCAGTCAGAATCGCCGAGAAAAGTCTATAGCCTGCGTACTTCTGTAGTGCAAAATAAAGTCATAGATCCATAGATCAGTGATCCCTATACTGTTTAAAGTCCATTAATCGCTGTCTCCTACTGTACCCCGCCACATGAATAAGGGAGAGTTTGACAGAACGCGGAGGGGTAGATGTAATTGACTTTAGTTCATATATAGATAGTAAGCAACTAAGCAGAATGCTTTTCGGCTCAAATGAAACTTTCGTCTTTCCACTACAAACGGATATAGTTAAACATTTCGGTATTGTTTTTGTTTCTCCTGAAAATTGCATATTTTTTTGTTTGTTTTTTAAGTCCGGTTTTCACCTTTTGACCAACCGGTTTGATAAAAGAGGGAAGTGATTTAAATCAATTGTAAATTTCATCACATATCGAAAATCATTAACATAAACGTATAATCTCTATTTATGATTCTAGAATCTATGAGAATAGTGATAATAATAGAATGCCTCTTTCTAACCTCATATAAAACAGTTTTTGTTGTTTCAGAAAATACTTACCAAGAATCTGCATAGGACAACCAGCACTCCCCGTTTTGCCTAACGTCTTCCCACCACATTTTCCCCAAATGCCTACGTTTTCAGATTTCAAGATGGCTCTATTTAGCAAGTTGCACAAGGTCAAATAAACGACGAAGATTACACCTAAATAACTGTACAATAAGGTGAGGTACTCATACTTTGCAGTCCAGACTTCACAAATCCACAAATGCGCAACAAGCTTGGTGTTAAAATAATTGGAAGCGTAGAACAATCCTGTTTTTTTATAAACAAACTCCACAGGAGGCACGCTATTGATGAACTCACCACTACAGCTGACGCACCTGCTTATGTGGTGTATCTGGTAAGTAATTCAACTTCCATGTGGCTGATAGCACCATCAGTCTGAACTGGGAGGCACACTTCCCTGTGTTGTCAAAATGTGGCTGGTTTACAGACCCCAAATAAGGTGAACCCATCGAGATTTGCCATTGAATTCCATCGGTTCAGGATGATGTCCTAAGGAGAACCTACAATTTTAAATGAATTCCGAATCACGTTCTCCCCCACCGGGAATTGAACTAGATTGAAAAGTGATGAGCAAAATCACTCATCCACCGGAAACTGCACCCACCTCCAAAAAGATGATTATATGTTCCACATTACATACTAATAAAAGAAACAAACTTACATTTTTAAAGAACTTGAGACCAATAGAAAATACTAAATTGGTAAAGTGATTAACTAATTAATAAAGTATTTATTTATTTCTATGTAAGCATTATCGAGAGACGTCCTTAAATGGGAAGAAATACTTTCTAATTTCAAACACTTCTTCCTTATAAAACTCATTTATATATGTATAATGTCCTAATGATGTAACTGTAAAATCTGTAAATAAGTATACTCCGCGATCATTGTTAAGCAATTTTATGGAACATTCTGGTGAATTTTCACTTGTCGACCAGGAGGTGTATTCGAAACAGAATCTACAATAAAATTTAAGAACCTTAAGCACACGAGGTGTATCTGAAATGCAATTTTCATTAGAGATAACTCCTTTATGCGCTAATCCTCTCAGCAAGATTTGACTAATGCATCAGATTCATAAATATAGTTTCCTCAGATTGATACAGTATTTGTATGTTTTCCTGTCATCTACAGAAATCATAGAAAAAGTTCTACAAATACACGTCAGGTGATAATTAAAACATTTCAAAGTAACTGAAAATTCTTACTATATCTTTGCATAACTCCCCTGGATTATTGTCATGCCCCCTGACTTAATCGATCCCGCTACGCCCCTAATAATAAACTCACCTTTATGCACAAAATTTCTTTTTTAGTGGCGACTAAAGCTAAATTATTTTTACAGCGGCCCAAATACAATTCCTATTATAATAGTTACAATTCATAAGCTTATATTTTCTATAAGCTTCCCTATCATATACAAATTAAGAAAGATTATAAATGATTTACCTATATATTTAAAAAAGTTATAGAGGTAATATTATATGTTACCTCTAGTAAAATAAATACTTAAATTATGTCGTACAAAATGTAAATAGTTTCGGAAAGTAACTAGAATGTTATTGTAATTGATTTCCAATTTTATTATTTATGTATAAATTAATGTTTTAAAATAAGTTAGATATATTACAGAAACAAAGTTGATGTTAATTTTTAATATAGAGAAATAGATCTGTTATGATGTCCAAGTAATATATTTACATAATATTTTAAATTATGGATAACTAAGTATCTATATAATTGTAGATAAATAAAGTATACATCTTCAAAGTAATTATAAAACGCAAAATCTCATCCAAATATTTTACAGTGAAAAGTGCTTTTAGTATAGCATCAGGACATGAAGGTAGCTTAATTTTAAATAAGAACAAAATTAGAAGATACATAGTTTATTTCATTAATCAAATGTTCAAATACAGAGTACATGTTGTAACATACGTTTTTCTGTATTAAATACTATAAATTTTCATCCGAAAGTAACTATTTGTCTCGTAGTTATTATTTTGTAAGAAACATCTTCCGGTTCACACTTCCAGCAAAATAATTTGGTCATTTTTATCAAAACGTTCTGGAGAAGATAACTACTAATTAAGATGTAAATGTTATTCACTGAACAAGATTCGTATATTTAACTGATTTATATATTGTTGTATTTTCAGATGCTAAAACAATATTGTTCTCATTAACTTGTACATTTCCTCATACCTCTATAAGAACTAATACATGTTTAAAGCATGTAAAAAAACTGTTCAGCGAATGAGCAAATTTTAAATCCGGAAACTAGAAAACCTGTCATTTTGCCGTCCGTCGGTCCATGGATTACATTTTGGAAATCTGAAAGAAAGATAAAAAACATTATCTAGTTAACTCTACGATAAACCTTTATTTTTATATGGGCCAGTCTAGTAACTATGGACTTCGACCCGTCACGATTTGCCCTTTAGCCATTAAAATCTACACCAATAACCCTGCCGGGACTCGAACCTGGGACCTTCGAGTCTTTGGTCTACCGCCATAGACAGCATGGCTACCCGGCCGGCAGCTTATTGTTTGAAATAATGGTCAACTGAACATATATCATTAAGTAACATGATATTAAATGTGAAATATCATTAATTAGAATATAAGTTTCAGTGTTCCAGCGCAAAATTTGATAATTTTTATCAATATATTTGAACATAAGTTGTATAATGTTTTCTAATGACATTTCCTTCAATATCTCTACTAACTTATGCTTTTATTAAAAACATGTTATGATCAAACATATAGAGAGATTAACATTATATATATTCAAGTCCTTAAAATAAAAAGGCAGCACAGAAATTGATTAAATATATGTGCCAAACCTCACTCTTACCAACATAACACAGGATATTCCAAAAATATGTCGTTAATATCTCAAAAGTGAATAAAAAGCTTCAGAACATTTGGAATTAAAGGAAGAGCTTAAAGAGCAATTGGAGATGCACGGAGACAAGAGACAAAGGGATTCAGAATTTAATAGCATGATGTTTCGTCGGTACAATTTCAAGTTTTCCAATGTGAGAAGTTGTGGTTTCATGTCGCATGTTCACAAGAAACGTGTCACTACTCAAAACAAGTATATTGTACAGGAGGAGAAAAGAAATGATGTCTTACTTAAGAAGCTTGATACGAAATATGTGAAATATTTATGCTACCTACCTGTCACTGATGTAGATAGAGTTGTGACATTTTTGTCAAAGAAGAAGAATGGTTCTCTAATACCTTTGAGCCAAAAAAGAAAAAAAACTGAACAATTTTGAGCTGTGACACTTTTCTTGTCAACGTGCAATGTGTCTTTATGAGATATTAATATTTATTGTCCTTCTATCACTGTAAAAGTTTAGTGTTTTTTTTTGTTTTGTTTTGTTTTGTTTCCGATTAACCTTCCAAAATCTCTTTTTTAAAGTAACTTTTATTACACCCTTTATTTATATTCATTTTGTTTTCTATCCGTCAATTTATAATTTTATGTACTTTTGTTAGTTGAACAAGAATGGTCTTACTTTAGTAGTTTAGAAAATTTGTGTCTATAAATCTGTTCAGATTTGTTGCTAGCAGGTTAGGAGACTCATAAAGTGTTTATCTTATTGATATGTATGATACACTTTCTATTAGTATTGCTTTTTTTTTTAAAAAAAAAAGGAAAGAAAGTTATATGAAATCAACCTTAACAAATATTGGTATTTATATTGGTATTGCTTTTTTTTTAAAAAAAAGAAAGAAAGAAAGAAAGAAAGAAAGAAAGATATGCAATCAACCTTAACAAATATCTACATTCTTATCTGAGGCGCTTAGAATAGGAGGGGCGTAGCGCCAAAAGTTAGTGTCTAGAAAAACGCGTTGAAACTTTCGCAATGTTTTCTTCCATATCACACGGTGAGGCGTATGTGCCAAGCGGTGAATTTTAGTCTTTCTAACTTGATAATACAAACAGTGTATTCTTATATAAATGTTCATCAATGTTGTGTATAATGTAATCTCAGACTTCTCAAGATCTTGCTGTGATGTATAGGCTTCAACAGGATGGGGTTTTCAATAGAAATTTCGTTTTTAACCAAGGTGTATGAACCATATGAACTCACAAGAATGAAAGGGGAAAGATTTATAGCACAATGCTACGATAAAAAAGAAAAATGGCAGGTTGACGGATACGTCATATTGACGAGTGCCCTATTCCAAGAGCCTTACATTAATTTTCAGTTTTTCTATAAAATTCAATTTTAAAAAAAATTCATTCGACGTTTTCATGTCTTGAGGTTTTTATATGCAACAATAGGATTGGTATTAAAAGCCAAATTCACAACAATAATAATATATTATTTTTGTCTAACTAATTGAAGGGTTTTAGCAGAAACTGGATAAGTCCACATGTCCAGATTTGCAAAATATACAACTTTCTTTCCATCTCTGTGAAAACAAGAGTGTCCATCTCCGGATATAAAATGTTCCTATAAATATCGCTATTTTCTAAATCAACGTATTTATATACAGACTGTATGAAGGAGGGCATAGCGTTTCTAATACAGTAGACTCGTGATTATCCGAGTTAGTTGCGACTAAAACTATTTTGGATACCCTCCCCCCCAAAAAAACTCTCTGGGACCAATAATTCTCCTTTGACGTTTCTTTGTCTTGAAAATAAATTTTACTCAAAGGGAAAAGCACGTTTTCGAAAAGCATATTCCCAAGACTTTTTGAGACTTTTATTAAAGCTTGTGTAACTTTAAACTTTGTAAAACTGCCAACAAAGATTGTTTGAAATGTGTTTCCCAAAACTTATATACATACGATGAATTCATAACTCTCTAGCATATGTTCATCCATTCATGAGAAACTTAAGTTTGTAAAGGCCCTAAATTTAAATTCAAATTCAATGAAAAGCTTTAGATGTAGTGATCATCATAAGCTCATATTTGGTCAATTATGTGGGAAACACAAACCGTTTATAAGATTTAAACGTGTTTCTAAATAAGTATTTATATGTATTTCTTAAATGTAATGCACATAATTCAGTGAAAATAATTTCGAGTTTATGATGGTCTCAAGGCTTTCACAAACCATTCAATATTTCATGCTACTTGCTGAACATAAGGTGAGCAAACAAATTTGCCAATTTTACTGCTGAGAGTAGAGCATCTTTATTGGGAATATTTTCATTCTTTCTTCTCAAACTGCATTACTATACCTCTTCATTTGTCACTAATGTAATATCCCGCCTTGTTTAAAAATTACATGTTATTGCGCTCTCTTGTGATGAAAATGCAAAATCACTGCACTTGTATTTAAGCTGATTTTTTATCCTTTCTTTAGAATAGACAGAAATACATTTTGTTCGTCAATGCAAGTACCTTTTCTTATCTCTGACACTAACTATGAAAATCAAATTAGTATTGGAAACTTGGTCTAGGGACAGTTATTGTATCCTGTATTCATGAAAATTACGTACGTACTAATCTCTTTTATTCTTCTTATGAGACCTCAGAAAGACCAGTGCATTTTGCCCTTCGTTTTAACCAATACATTTCCTATCCTATTTCGTTTAAATACAGTGTGGTAGTTGCAAGGAACATTGCATTTCTTTTATAAATAACAGTTTAACCTGCATTTGTATTCAGCAGTATTTGTCATATTCAATGAAATGGAATTATCGTCTTTATTCATTACTTTGTTTCAAAATTTATGGGAGAATACAATTCGAGGGGCCACAATGAATTGGAGACTACGGGGAAAGAAGGAGAGATATCCAGTTCATTTTTTCCTTTTAAGAAAATTGAATTTCGAATTTTATTTATGGCTTTTAGGAATCTAAGGCTCAGTCCGGGATAGGGGAGGGGCAAGGATGTGGGAAGGTGTTAGCGAGAGTCTAAGTTGAAGGTACCATCCCAGTATTTGCCTGCTGTGGAAAACCTGGACAAACTTCAGTCAGGATGGCTGGCCGCTGAACTTGAACCCACGACCTCCTGAATGCTACGTCAACGCTCTACCATTAAGCTACGGCAGCTCGGTATTAAGAAAATTGAGTTTGCACTCGTAACAAGCAGTACACAATGGAAAATAACCGTTTGGAAAGTTGCAATCCAAAACCGAAATAATCCACAAATTATAGCGGTTTTTAGAGAATTAAATACATGGTAGTAAATGGGAGAGTGGGTCTTTAAAATGCATGTTACGAGAAATCGCCTTACTTTGATTACCCCTCTCCTTTTATCTCTGTACTCTTCAATTGTCATTGGCTTCAAGTGTTCGTATTTGGAAAAGGGTGCGAGCATATAGTATTGCAAAGTTTATTTTAAATGTAAGCAAATGTTCGAATGTTGAAAATATCCTTACTCACATCCAAATATCTAAACAGACTGATCTGAAACCCTTTTTCTAAACTGTTGGTATTTAGTTTTTCAAATTTCCGGCCCGTACATTTCGTGTACACTTGGCAAGATATTGTTAACAATTTGAATTTATCACCATTACACGAAATGGTAGTTCGAGTTACAATATATGCGAATCAATTGAATCTCTTTCTTCACTTGAAGTTTTTTTTTTTCCAGAACCAGTTCAAAACATATTTTCATTATTCAAACATGACCATAATTACCCTTTCCTAAGCCCCTAAGGAGGAAATGCGCTACAATGTTGTGTAGATACATTTTTGGACATCCTGAATATGAATTTGTAGACAAAGAAAGAAAGCAAGATATATATATCCTTTGACAATATAACATCAAAGTGTTCATGTCTTCTAACGAAAAATTCAATATATTTTTTTCAGAGTATAGTGGAGTAAACAGAGTAATAATTCAAACTAAACACTTTACGCCTGTTACATATTTCAGATAAGCGAAGGAAATCCACACGGACGGGAAATAACAATCGTGAGTCACTGTATATCATTATCTTAAGCGTACTGGTAATTTGATATGAAGATGTGATCGTGGCTGACGTCAGTTTCACTATTCTACAGAAACAGCTTTCATTATCTAATTTCTTAGGTACAAAGGCACGTAAGTAACGAACGCTGTTGCAACATTACTTGGAACTCGTAAAATGAGTTCTATGACTCTCCAATTGCAAATTACCTCTATACCTGCCTTTTCAAGGCCTCTGTGGCATACTCACGTCTGTATTATTACCAGCTTTGTATATTAGTTTGTACAGATGATAATGTGATTAGTAATTTGGCTTCATTATTATACTTTGAAACGTTCACTTATATATTTTTCTATTGAATTACTAGCATTACATATAGATCTTATCAAAGGAAATTCTTTTATCAATTACATGTA
Organism: Lepisma saccharinum; assembly: GCA_022664845.1. Lineage (NCBI taxonomy): Eukaryota > Metazoa > Arthropoda > Insecta > Zygentoma > Lepismatidae > Lepisma > Lepisma saccharinum. The sequence goes on from JAGDQP010000157.1 coordinate 163,873, forward strand.
TCCATGACTTACTATAATAAAGTTAAATCAAATAGCTCAAGTAACCACGAGAGAATATAAAATAAAATTCAGATAAAGCCAATGATATATTGTTAAATATAATTTCTTTTGTGTAAAATCTTTATACTATATTATAATGTACGTTTCATTAAAAGCTGAAATAATAACACCCTAGAATAACTATATTTCTTGCGAATGTATTGTTTCCAAGACCAGTTGTTTGAACTATAAGTTGCAGCATAATTCTTGTTAGGTGTGTTTTTACAAGCGAAACTCAAATGTTTTCCCCCCATTTATAGCAAGAAGGATCATTTTTACAAGGAAAATTGCTGTGGTATTGATAGCAAGAGAAACATGGGATCGGTCTACCAGTAGAAATAGATTCTTCCACCTTGTGTCTGGAAAAAACAATTGTTAAGCCATTAGAAATTAGATAGCTCATCATTTTTTTTTTTTTTTTTTTGAATAGCCTGATCAGAGTAGTTGGGCCCTTACTACTGCGAATACGTGTAATATTCGTTAATGGTATTTTTCTTTCTTTAATGAGATGGTGCTTCAGATCGTCAATTTTGACGCTTGTTTCAACACCTCTGACAACACATGTAAATGTTGTGGTAGCAGTTGCTTTTTGAGGTTTCGTCATTCTTTCATTTGAAATAATCATATTAGATGAAGGTCCAAAGCCCCTGTTCTTGAATGATTTAAGAAAGCATTCCTTGTTTGAATTATCTTTAAAAAAAATAGCTTGAGTCCTGTTTGCTTTACTGTAGGATATGCAATGACATTTAGATCTGGATTTCGACTTCTTACTAATTTGTAAAAGTTTAACGGATTTCTGAGTTCAGGTTTGATCTTTTTTATAATTACAGTGAATTTCATGTTTTGTGTTTCCGCATTTAAAGATTGTGTATCCAATTCATTTTCCTTTATTTGATTGTTATCTAATTCCTGCTCGTCATTATTTAAGCTATTATATATATCCGTGCGGGGATCGCGCACCGGAAATCACTTTATTGGCACCTTTGTGGAAAATCTTTCAGAAAAGAAAAGTTGTAGAAGAAGGGAATGATAATGATATATCTTTGTTACATAGAGGATGACTCTACATAATTAATATAAATGTATGCCCTGTTGACTATCACAGGACCCAGAAAGTTAACCGATGGAATGGATATTGACGTCGCTGTGTACCCATCGTCGGCGTAAGAGGAAAATTGATGCTGTTCAAACCTCTAAGAACAGTTACATGGTTTGGTAATTAGCGGCTCAGAAGTGGAATTGTTCGTAGGCGCCTTCGGCTTTTCGAGTTCCAAACCTTGCATAAGAACTACGGCAGTTAGTCATAGCCCCGACAATGGCAAGGCCCAAGTCCCTGGAGCGGGGCACCATAACTCCTTATCGGGGTTCTACAGAATGTTATATTATTATTATTATTATTATTATTATTATTATTATTATAAAGCATTGGTCTAAGTGTATGTTAGGAAGGAAGTAGACGTATCTGAAGGAGAGATGGAAATATAGGCCCACCTCAGAACCGTGAGTTATTTGCTGCCGAGTACACTGCTAGTCAGGAGATTGCTGTTAAGTATTGAATTTGTCTAAACGGAAAGGACATATTGTTGAGGGAAGTTTCTGCATCATTGTGAGGGTAAGTTATTACACATTCAATGAAGGCATTCAGTAAGGGAAGTAATGAAGTCAGTAACTACATATTCAGTAAGAAAGTAATTACCCATATTTTCAGTAAGCAAGTTAGTAACAGTGTAATTAATCAGGAAGATAATAAAGATATATAGTTAGTTAAGGAAGCAGATTGAACTTGCAAGGAAAGGATAGTTATTGACAGGAGTTATTATTTTGAATACCTCAAGTACAAAAGTAAGAAGCGTGCCAGTTAACAGACTGTTTTAGCTAAAAGAACAGACTTAGTGTATATTAGAGATAGAGTGAGAAAGATCCAATGAGCGTGCTTATTCATTCAAAATTAGGCCCTAATCAAATTCCTTCATACATTATGTTCTCAATCTTGTTACGACCTGCTTTAAAGTTGCATAAATAAAATTCAAATTCTATTCACGTGTCAGGAATTTGAATTCCGAAATTTGTAATGAACTTTGTTCCGGGTTTGGCAGTGAAGTTTGTTTGTGTCCGTGTCTGTAATAGACGGTGTTCATAATCCGGGGATTAATTACTCATCAATGTTACTGTATTTTTATTATGAGCCAAAATTATCGTCCGTTATAAAGGAGTGTTTTCTTCAGAGGGGTGTCCGTTAAAAGATGTTTCACTGTAAATGCTTCGGTGTAAACCGAAGTGTACTTTCTAATCAAGAGCCTTCGTTGATTTGAAATTTTCAATATATTTAATCAACAATACTGTCTTCTCAAATTAATCTATTATATCTTAAATAAATTTGATGGCTTGCTATGGTTTAATCATATTACTTTTAACGGAATACAACGTATTAGTAAAGCTGAACATGCAACGCTCTATTACAAGTTCCCTGTAACATAGCAGGTGTTCGCTACGTTTTAGAGCATTTCGTCATGTAATATTTCTGATAACTCACGAACGTTTCGTCGAGCAAGATATCGACTTCCTCAATAACGTTGTGATACAAATCTTTCCCGTACTGAAATTTAATTTAAATATTCTTTATTTTTATGCATTTTGGATATATCGTCTTGTTTCAATGGGTTCTTTCATCATACGTTGAAAATAATGATTGGTATGTGGAGCACCCATGTTTCCTGAAAATAGATGGACGGTTTGTATACACAAAAATGCTCTAATAATTCTAATTTCGCAGTGTTATCCTTCATACAATTCAGCTTTTGTTATTTAATTTATTTCCAATTCTTCTACTTGTCTCCCTTTTATACAGTAGACTCGCAGTTAGCTGGCCTTTTGATGGTTCGACTCCTCGCATAATCCGACCATGACGCAGGTTGAGGTTGACGACGGATTTCTCTACTTGTCATTGAAACACTACGTATATTATTGAATCGTGTGTTCTCGCTTAACCAGTATATATTGTTGACGTGTATATTGTTGACACTTAACAAGTCTGTTATCGTGCTTTACTTTACGAGTATTAATTATTGTTAAAGCATTGATTTTTGATCATTCTTTTCGTACTTTTCCTTGGTTTTCAAAATTATCGATTTTTTTTTCTTTGGACTTTACTCTGCTGTATTAAATATTTTTGCCCCTCTTATAATCCGATCTCCCTTGCGTTCCGACCATCCCACAGATGACGGATTGACAAGTTTCTACTGCATACGTTTTTCCATAACATAATTTTATTTTGTCTATACCTGGAAATTTATGTTCTATACTGTCTCTCAAATATCACTGTTTTTAACTTCTTGTAGCATATCTTTTAAGTACCCTTCTAATGTTATTTATTAATGTTAGTAACATTAAGAATGAAGGGTACTGTTTGACTTTCTTCATCTTCATTATTCCATTCAATTGTTTTTTGTTATCTTCTGAATCATTCCAAAGCAGGGTCTCCGCCAGGATTTTAAGTGTGGAGGGTGTAAAATTAAAATTGAGAGGTTGTAAGTGGAGTTTTGCACGGTTTCTATCGATTTTTCATAGCAAAAATTTAAAAGTTGGGGGGAATATTTTCGAGATTTTTGGGTGGTGACACTCTTCCACAAGAGGGAGATCTGGCGGAATCACTGTTCCAATGTCTCTCAATGCTCACAGAAATTGTATGACACGAAACACCAGAAAGCTGGTCACCATAAGCAAGAAAATCATGAAGGCATAGTTATGTTAGTTTAAAAGAAGTTAGTGTTCTTTAGTTGCAGTTCTGTAACTAACAATGTGAGTTATAAGTGTCCTGTAAATAACAATCGGTATCAATAAATTAGAATAAACTATTAAGAACTTTTAAAGTGGTTGAACTTGATATAGTTTTATTTTTATTTTTTGACCTATTAATCATAATAAATTTAATTATTTTCTTGAAAGCAATTAGAACTACTGATCAGTATTTATCACTTCGTTTGATTTAGTTTCGCTTACTTTAATTTACAAAGAAATGATTATGAAAATTGGTGAAAAATTTATTGTAAACGAAACGTTTTGGTCTCAGAACAAATGCCTATTTTATTGTAAGTAATAAATACCGTACGAAATTGAACACATTACTTCTTTGCTTTCGCAAAACTTTTCATTTTTTCCCCAAAATAAACAATGGAGAATGTATTTCTTTACATTGTTTGTGGAGATATTCTATATTGCAACGATGCCACTAATCATAACTCGAAACCATTCTTTACCTAAAAGAGTAATTTTATTAGTAAGAATTAATTATAAATAGTTAACATAAATCTGAATGTTATTACAAGTAATAATACAGTGATGTATGCTATATGAATATGTATATCTTTAGTTTGGCATGTAAATATTTAATATTTGCACCTATATAATTTTGTTATCTATTATAGATTAAAGGGAACAGCATATGAACAAACTTAATGATACGCAAATTAATTTAATATTCGTTATTCAGCATAGTGATTACTCTTGCATATATTGAAATACAAGTGTGTGTATTTTTAAAAAAAACGTTGATTTTATTGACAGTAATATATCAAAATTATTGTAATGTTTGTACTTTTAAATAAAAGTTTTATCATTAAATAAAACAAGTATTGTAATATCATAATTATGATTGTTTGATTTCTGTCTCCATGAGTTTTGACTCAAAAATAACAAACTAATTCATCATTTTACGTTAGAGCATAGAAGGTATATTGTTCTAAAGTCAGTCGCTTAATTAAATTGAATTCCTTTATGACCTTCAGGCATCTTTGACTCAGAGCAGAATGAGGGAGGGGAAAGAATAGGAAAAGGAGCAGCAAGGCTCTACTTAAAGTGCCATCCCGGCATTCTCCGGTAAAACTGAAGAAAACCCTGGAAACCCTCAGCCAGGAAAGTAATAAGCTTTCATTTGATATGATACCCAACAGAATTGCACAAAATTTTGTATCCCAAAAGTTTAGAAATTGATTTTCTCAAAATCTGACATTTCCATTTTTTTTTAATTCGTATATGTTGGTCATTTCTCCCTACACCTACCATGAAAATTGTAATTTGGGAATATAATGGGTTCGTGAGGTATAAAATATTTTCGTCATATGCCTGAGAAAGAAAAGGTCCACACTAATATTAAAAAAAAAAACTTTTGTAAACTTTGTATTTCCTGGTCATTTTAGTAATGACTTCGGTCCCTCTCGAGCTGATAAGTTTCAAAAATCCACAAACATCCGTGTCTCAGTCGGGATTCGAACCCGTAACAATGGAGCTGCTAGCCTTACGCCTCAGACCGAACGGTTTCTCGTCAGTCACACCAGGCAAATATATGGTTGGTACACTAAACTTAATCTCTAGCCGACTTCTTATTGCATCCTTACTCGTCCCTATCCCAGTCTGAGCCATAGATGCCTAACGCTAAATAATTAATTCAAATTCTTAATGCGGAGCCAACTTTGGTAGCTGTTGGGTCTCAGGCGTCAGGTTACCAACTCCAGCGTTCCGGGATAGAATCCCAACTGGGGCACGGATGTTTGTGAATTTTAGAAATTTAACAGCTCGAGACGGACCGAAGTCATTAATTACTAAAATGACCCAAAAATACAAAGTTTACCAAAGGTTATTTTTATCTTAATGTGGCCCCTAATACCTTTTCTTCCCTAGGCATATGACCAAAATATTTTATATCTCACGATCCCATTATCGTCTCAAATTACAATTTTAATGGTAGGTGTAGGGATTATGACCATTTTTTTTTTAAGATTTCTTTTTAATTTTTTGTAAATATCCGATTTTGAGAAAATCATATATTTTTTTTAAATTTTTTTTGATACAAGATTTTGTCCGATCCTGTTGGGTATCATATTAAATGAGAGCTTATTAGAAGAGTTTTAGAATAAACCCACTCCGAGCTCTCTAGCGCCAACCATTGCTGAGTGATAAGTAATTTTGTAAACTAAAAGCACGAAACATTTGACTTTTTGAACTTTCAAAAAACGAAAACCAGTGCGTGAAAAAAATCTGAAAAAGAAAATATTATTCTCAACGGATACTAGCAATAAACCAAAAATCAGTTACACTCATTAATATTTTTTTTTCTCACACTTGTAATTTCATGTTTGAAAGAAAATTTAATATAGTATATGAGAAGAATATGTATACATCATTTGCATTAGTTTTCTTCTGAGACCTGTCGCCATTTCTCGCAAAGAAATAGTCCGTAGGCGAAAGTGGAGACCGAAATCAAAGTAAACACAAAACGAAAGTTAAGTGTGAAAGTTTAGTCTTGGGTTCAAAAGCGTTCTATAGATAAGGACATGTTCACAAAAATATTTGAAAGTTCTCTTTAGCAAATAACTACAAATTGATAATTTAAATTTAGCAATAACTATTAGACATCACTTACCTCTTTTGACAAGGGTCTGTAGACCATTTCTTCATCCAAAAGGGGCGGCATTGGTTTCATATAACTCCGTTGTCTTTCTCGCCTTCTTCTGACGTACGTCACTGCTCCTGCTAAGATGACCCCAACGATCACCGCTCCAACTATAAACCCGATGAATAGTGGCTCCATGATGCTTGCTGATTGGTCGTCACCTTCCTCAGGAAACGCCATTCGCATTAAGGAGAAAGAAGGACTGCACAGTCTTCCCCTGGCTTCCAGAACTGGCAGACCCTGGAAAGCATCAGGCTCTTGGCAGTGCGGATAAGTGACTTTAATCGTGTTATTAATTGCCCATTCTTCTATGCTCTGAATAGCCGTGCAATTGTCACAAATCCATGGATTCTCCTCCAAGTCAACATAAGTGAGTTCCATAAGCGGCAGAAAGCTTTGGACGTTAAGACTTTGAAGATTGTTTCCTTGCAGGTTAATCCATCGTAGATTGGTAACATTCAGAAAAGCTTCTTCAGGAATTCCTTCAAGGTTACAATATGAAAGATCTAATCGTTCAAATCCGTCTGCAAAGAGAAAGGAACCACTAGCCGGTAGAACTAACAATGGATTATGACTTAGAACTAACGTTCTTAAGCCAATATTCTCCAAAAAGATTTCTGGATCGAGTATTTCCAAATCATTATGAGACAAATCCAAAAGTGATAGTTTGTCCAGTCCGTTAAACGCATGTTTTTCTATAATAGATAAACGATTATCTGCCAAAATGAGTTCCTCCAGGTTCACCAAGCCTAGATCATCGAAATAATTGTTTTCCAAATGAGTAATGTTATTATTGGACAAGTCCAATATCACTACGTCATTATCCATGTCTGGTATCTGCGTCAGATACTTGTTTTGGCAAATGATGTGATTCTGGGCATCTTCACATTCACAGTCTTGTGGGCACTTTAGTGCTTGGACGTTGATGGTGATTAGAAAGCACACAAAAAGTGCCGATAGGTAAGTCGAAGACATTTTTCTGAAGGTAATGCACCTCCTCTTGGAATCCCTGAAATGGAAATATAATATATGTTAAACGTTGTTCTTTTCAATTTTGATAAAAAATAGTTTTATACTACGTCACTAGATAAACCTAAAGCCATGGGGAGTATACGGTGCAGCACCCTAGAAAATTTTGCTAGTTTCAAAAGAATAATCTAAACATGGGTACCAAAATTTGAGGCAAAATATGAACACTGAGAATGTATGATTTAATTTAATACACAATTTGTCTTAATTTATTTTTAATTGAAAATAATATATTTTTAACGTAGTTGATGCCGCAGGAATAGTTTTGAGATTAAAAGTAGTCTCATATCATCTCGTATTTCATCACTGACCGTCATAAAATGAGTATACATAAATGAGTATTCATAAAATTTGGAATACTTGTTATATACAGTCTGACATTTTCAGGAAAAATGAGGAAAAATTTAATAGTGTATTATGCGCGTTGACACCTGTTTGAATTCTTTCTTTAAGATTTAAAGAGTAAATGATATTTTCAACTACAGCCTAACAAACGATTTTATTTTTATTTTTTTACATGTTTGAATATAGCTGGATTTTCAAATGGGTATTCATATTGACATATAACGATTGACCATATTGTGAAATCCTTATTTTACCAAAAACTTTTATTCAGACATATATGAAGGAATCCCCGCGAAAGAAACTATTACGACCAGTGGATCTTAAAATTTCTCGTACCACCGGCTTGTACGGAATAGGCTTTTAACTATTATCTGGTCAATTAAAGCGCTGAACACGTCAATATCGAGACAAAATTAATTTATTTTAAGTTTTTTTTTTAATGTAACTGCCTCCATATGTATAAAGAAGGATGACTAGACCACCACAAAACCAGCTGAGTTGTGATCCTTCTCGTCTAGTTAGTCACACAGCAACCCGTGAAGTGTGAAAATGCTAGTATTCCTTTTGCTGTAATGGAAGTTGTTTTGTTGTTTTTTTTATCAGTTTTATTTCAAACGATCTTTCCCCGGGTGACCTGTTTAACGGTACGTATTGTACATCATTATGTTCGTTAAAGTTTCTCGTTGTCATAATGTACCCAATAGATTCACTTGACAAGTGGGCATGTTTATGATTAAGAGGGTAACACACAAGAAGGTTTCAACAAGTAAGGATTCCACTGTCAAGGAATAACTGTGGTTTAACAAGGCAAGCATAGAAATCACTTGTAAGCTGCATTTATCACTACTCAAACGGATGTATTGGGTACTACCTCGAGTTTAATTTGTTAAACCGACATCGCTTATTTATCGAGATATGACGTCATTTATGACGATATTGCCCTAATTTTGGCCGCATGTAGCTCCGAAACTACGCATATTTATAAATTTCTTCAATGAAGCTTTCTTATAGTTTTGATGTGAGGAATCACCTCCCGAAGTTTTTCGGTGTAGTTTCAAAACACGCTGTAGACGGTAGAGGTATCCAGGGCAAGTAATTGGGCATAAGATACGTATTGTGGTAGATGGGCACCTTGTGACATTACTAAAATTTTGAACTTATAGGGTAAAGGATTAAAAATATGCAATCCTGTTAGACTGTTCCAAAGCTCGAATATGGACGCTAGGATTCTTGTGTATGTTGGTCAGTGTAGGTATGTTACAAATACTGAATGGGTGTGTAAAATTCTTACATTAAATGCAGCAAATGAATTGTCAAGGAAAGTTACTTTAACCGCAATGTTGACTTCCCAACTTTCGTCAGCAGAGCCCAACGTAAGCAGGGCGACGATTGTTTCTGCGTAGCTAGAGAGTAAAAAAAATATATATCCTTCTAAAAATGCACTGAGACCTGTCAAATGAAATTCATTTTTCAAAGTAAACTGCTTTCAAAAATGTACTAAATACTTTTAAAACATAAGTTATTCAACAGACTTTTTATAAGATTATCAGCACTTTTTGAAATATCAAGTAAGAATTTGGAGCAAGGATACGCCATATTTTAACAGAGAAACTCAAAATTTCAAACGTTACTCCTGTTCACGTTATAAAGCAATGTAGAAACATACAATTGTAAATTAATTAAATAAAAAAGTGAACGCTGTCATTCTACTAACAAACGCGAAGACTCCAATGGCATTTTGATGGTATCTCAGACACACGTTCATTTCTGTAAAATAGCTTTGAAACACTGAAAACTGAGGTACTTTAGGACAGAAACACCCACAGTCTTTTTATATTGTGTGGAATAAGGTTTATGCCAATTTTAGTGCAGTTAGGTCTAACAGAACGGTAGCAATTTCAAACATCGAATTCAGAAATGGGTTGCTTACACTGACCCACGACACCAATCAAGACGGTTCCACCGGCACTAACAGCGTTGCCACTCCTAGCATAATTTAAACTATTTTAGCATCCAACATAGTGCTTTTGGCATAATGGCAAAATCTGATAAGTCTTCACTTCAGCTGAGGAAACAAATAATCTCTCTCTCTCACTCTCTCTTTTCCTCTTTCTCGCACTCCTTGTTTTGGAGGACAATAAATCGAAAGGAACATTCAGTAAACACCGTAATAAGTATGAAAGCAACCTCACATTTCTGAATGACAGAGACATGACTTCGAATAAATATAGTTTTTTATAGATTTTTTTATTAATATATAAAAAATAATAATAAATACTTTTTTAAAACATTTTTTTAATAAAGAAAAACAAAACTTTCTGACAGGGCTGAATTCTTTAATAACAAAAATAACTTCAAACGTAACGGTTTCGGTGTAGCAAGGGACTAGTGTTCGTGAAAAGATATTTTTTTTTAAGAATGTGTTTCCGGCAATTATTAGTTAAAAGTTGTTTGTGATCTGATGGCTCATCAAATTTGACAGGTGAAAGGGAGGTACGCTCACCCGGGGGAGGGCAGCGCTAGGGGAAGAAAAATAATTTTTTTATTTAGTAGTGACCCCTGATTGGTGGAAAGAAAAGACGATCTCCTTTCTTTATTGATTAATTCTTTTCTATTCAGTTGTAGTGTAGTCTGAGGAAGGAAGTGGTATACTTCCGAACCCGTTACGTTTGAAGTTATTTTAGTTATTAAAGAATTCAGCCTTGTCACAAAGCTTTGTTTTTTCTTTATTCAAGATAAATACAAGGTCATATTGTCATAATATACATTTTTCTTGAACAATTCGTACTAAAAAATAATTTCGTTTATGCATGACTAAAAAGAAAAGCATGATGCGAGCTCTCATATACAGTTACTTTATAAATTCACTTTAGCCGCTTTTGAACCGGCGCACCCCCACGCTTTTCTGTTTAGTCATGCATAAACAAAATTATTTTTTACTTTTTAGCAAATTGTTTAAGAAAAGTAAGTATTTAAAAATTATTTTTATTATCTTTCTCGAGTTATTTCGGAGTTCGGATACTTTTTCTCAAGCTAATGTTTTGTGACCCAAATCCTAAAGTGTTCTGGAATCACTGAAACGCAACATCATTGCAGGCTAGTATTTATTTTAGGATAAAGAAATTCCTATTAAAATATACTTTTAAAATACAGTGGAACCTTGATATATCGAAACTCAAGGGGAACAAGAAAACTTTGAATTATCGAGGATTTCGATATACCAAGGTTCAATTTATCAAGGTGATTTCTGACTGACTGCGATATATAGAGGTTTCTCACACGCGCACTTTTCTGTCAAACTGGATTCTGACAACGGAAGGTCTATGCGATAACAACTGTAAACAATGGTGGGGGGTTACAGATTGCAACATGAACGATTGTCGTTGAAAGAACGAACTGAGTTTCACCTAAATACAGTACAGTATTATCGATTTTATCAAAACAACTTCGATATACAAAGATTTCCCAATCAAAACTTAGACATATAGAGGTGCGGTGCCAAGCCAAACAAGTATGAAAATTCGAAATAGCGAGGTCTTCCTGACCAGTTCTTCGATATATAGAGGTAAAAATACACATCGGAGTAATAGCAGATTCAAGGGGAATGGAAGAACTTCGATTTATCAAGGAATTCGATATATCGAAGTTCCACTATATATAAATATATAGAAATATATAAAAGTAACAATGGAATATTGTATTGTCACCCGACTTACATCACTATGCAAAATTTCATCATTGCATGATGTCGGGAAATGAGTTAAATTAACGTTGCAAGATTTGAGAATACTACGAACCATTGGGAACTAAAGAAAAGTCTGTAAAAAAATAGTACTAGTTTCATTTTAAGTATCGTTTAAAACCAGTAAAACGACCTTAGTTGAAGCCAAGGGATCTATAATGAAGATTGCTAACCTTAAAATATGCTATTATTAATTATAACTTATACCTTAGATTTTTTTTTTTTTCTATTTTACCAATGTGAGTAGAAATGGAATAGTTATGGAAAACGTATCTCCCTCGCACAAACCATTGCTGAAAATGATCTTCTAACTTCTTTGAATTCAATAGATCCTTGTAAAAAAAACAAATTTAAGCATAATCATCATAATAATAATAAGTCAATTACGTAAGGAAGAGAGGTGAGTCTATTTTTGGCATAATTTTACAGGAAATAGCATAATTTTGTTATCGTGACGTCATAATATTCTCTTGCTTGGGTGGCAACCCGTAAGATCTGTAGCGAAGATCGTTCCAATGATACTTCAACCACTTCTCTACATCTTGTGTTTTCTCAGATTTACTTTTTTGACACGGACGGACGGACGGATTGAACGGAATTATAAGCTTCCATTTTTCACAGCTTTGCTATCAATGGATCTAATACGGTCTGTTTGACCTTTGCCTCTACTTCTCACTTAGTATTTTTAATAGAGTTGATTGCTCTAAAAGTGTGTTGATTTACACGAATAAACATCTGAATAAAATATGATGATAATTGGCAATTAATATTCACTTTCAAATGCATTTTAAAATAGGCCTAGTTTATTTACTTTTTGTAAATTTAAATTTATTTCTAGAAAACAGTGTAATGCTTAACCAGCTAAGTAATGGTTTTATTACAGACAAAGACCATAAATTCAAATTATCTTATAATGTATACAAAAGAAAGAGTCGAAGTCATAGGAACAAATGGAGATTACTAAACTAATGCCGGGACTTGACAGTTTTAGACTGAAAGTCATAGATTTTATCATCGGTTTTACATGAATAATCCAACAGTGTATAGCGAATTTGGGGTTACTGAGATCTAGTAGGGGCACAACTGGAGAATACTAACCTATTGAAAAGGACCTGTCGGTTTTAGAGTCACGCTCATAGTTTTCCTCACCGTTTCAGACCATGTCGAATTCAACGGTGTATAGATCATTACTGTCGGACTTGTAGCTACTGAAATCTAGGAGGGGGCAAATGGATAATACTAAGCGACTGGAAAGGACCTGCCAGTTTTAGGGTCAAATCTATATGTTATTCCGCAGTTTCAGTGAATTACTAATCCAACGGTGTATGGCTCATCTCTGTCGGATTTGTAGTTAATGACATCTAGAAGGGACAGAAATTGAGAACTCTAAGCGATTCAAAAGGACCTGTCAGTTTAGAGTCAAACATAATTTTCGCCACAGTTTCAGACCATAACGAATCTAACGGTGTATTATCTCCGTATGACTTGTAGTTACTGAGATCTAGGGGATGGGGACAAACGTGCCATGTGAAAATGCTTAGGAAAAATTGTAGAAAACTAAGCAAATGAAATGAACCGGTCAGTTTTAGAATGAAAGCCACAATTCCCCTCCCCCAGTTCAGATTATTACGAATCCAACAGTATATGGCTCAACTCTGTTGGACTTGTAGTTGCTGAGATCTAAGGGGTACGGAAAGACGTACAGGACAAACTCTTAGACAGACAGGATAACTGCAATGCTTAGCTGAGGAAGAACCTCTAATCGTAAGCAAAAGACAGCCAAACAATTCATATCATATCATGTATCTTCCCTTATTTACTAATGTCCATGCGGGTGCGCTAATAAGAAATAAAGCTGAAACATGTGCGTGCTCCATTTTCTTTTATATCAAATGTAAAATATCAATAATACCTTTTCACTTGGTGCCATCGTTTTTCATTCAGGAAAACCTGTACATACCAGATAATTTGTACATAGAGATTGCTGTCAGCGTATTTACCTAAGATTCTTCAACAGTGTGACAGTATAATACTCTTATCTGTAGCTGATAAAGACACCTTTAAAAGATATACAGATGTTTCATGCAGAGGAAATAGATAGTAACTATGTCCTCTAAACTACCAGAGATAAGATTAAGAATTAAATAAACTGAACGATGATATAATCGAAGACGGATATACCTTCTTCACTGAATCATAAAATACACCAAAAAAAAATTAAGCAAATATTATTACTTCGACGAAATGGCTCGTGGAGAATCAAGAAGAATTACGTAGCGCTTCCAGGAAATCAGGGGTTTGGCAAGATATTGCAAACATGAGGGGAAAAAATAGACATCTGAAGTATGGCTATGTAATGAAAATGATTAATTATTACCACGAATTCTTGTCTAATTAGATGTGAAGAGAGGATTAGCGTTTTCCCGAAGCGAAAAGTCCTTTAAGATAGTTACATCCTCAGCACCAGTGATCCGCCAGAACCCCTTCCCCTATGAAGGTGCCACCCCCAAATTCTCAAACTACCTCAACTTTTTTTTTTACAGTTTTTTAAAATTCGATAGAAACCTTGCAAAACTCTAACCTTCCCAATTTTGACTTCACCCCCTTTAAACTAAAAATCCTGGCGGAATCCCTGCGCTTAACGCTCATTCCGATATATTATTTGCCTTTTTGTCTTCCAAGCAAACATACGTAGCTGATAAAAATTATATTTTTTTTCTTCCATCAAGGTTAGCTTGTCAAAGTATGGTGCACAGGGCTTTCGCCAGGCTTTTCAGTTGGGAGGGGGTAAAGTCAAATTTGGGAGGTTGTAATTGGAGTTTTGCGCGGTTTCTATCGATTTTTCACAGCAAAAATTTTAAAGTTCGGGGGTGTTTTCGAGATTTGGGGAGGGGGTTGGCGGAATCACTGTATGTTCACATGCAAATTTTGGCCACTCGAATGCAGTTACTATGGGGAGATATTGATGATATAAAAGTCAGATTCTTGCCTGCGGAGAGTAATCAAAAACTGTGGAAGTATCGTATGCTTTTAAATCGCTGAAAGAATTGGAAAGCAAATACACAGTAGGATGCGGAGCCCTAATTTCGTATCATATTATATGAAAGCGATCAAATATTTCTGGGGCTCTTGTATATTCTTCGTTCAGCAAATATGGTGATTCAAGTTTTTTCGAGAGAGTACTCCGAAGTGTGAGAGGAAACCCAGTTTTATTCATACGAATAAAGAGCCATCTCGATCGTGCTGACTGGCTCAACTTTCTCATCTATACTCATACCAAAAGGAGTAAAATCTCCAAAATTGGAGTAAACTCATCTTGCTCAACTTTACTCATAAGACCCATATCTCGCACATTTCTGTGCGTTACTTTTCGAGTACTTTTTTTTTTAATTACCATCGTACGCATCTGCAGAAACAGGTAGATATCCTCGTTCTACATTAACGATATTTTGATCCAAAAGCACAGTACACACATCATATTGTGATTTTGGGGAAGGGGGGATCGCATATATGGACATTTCACATTATGGTTTTCAACAGACAAGGATGGGCAATTCGTCTTTCCACATGCGTGTATGACAAGCATGAAAGTACTACAACATGATGATTTTCGGTCGGGTCTCCGTGTGACTTCTTTTGTAGCCCCATGATTAAATTACATTTTCAACCAATTCTTCGCCTTTGCCTACCTTCACCAAACAATCGCCACTGACTCGTGACATATGACATGTCTATGTGTCATCATGAAAACTAGAAACTTGAACAAACATAATTATGTATAATACGTGCCGGAAAACAGCCCACCCGGGGGAAAAGTCGTATAAAATAAAACTGATAAATAAATTGTAATTTCATTACATGAAAATACACACTAACATTTTTATATCATACTTCACGGCATGCTACGTGACTAACCGGACGAGAAGGATCACAACTCAAGTGTTTTTGAGTTATCTGGTTATTCTTCTTCATAAATATAGACGCACTTACATTTTATTTTAAATGAAATTTGTCGCCATATTGAGGGGTTCTACTCCTAATTCGGAGGTACAATCAGTGTTTCTTTCAGAAGATTTCGTTCGGGCAGGGGGCTCGTAGGGGGGGAGGGGCTCACGAAAAGTATAATAATGTAAATTGACTCCAATGTACTAAAACATAAAATAACAATAATGTCACTTAACAAAATGTCCTACTTCCTTAGTTAACCTGAAAATAATATGAACAATGTTTATAGAATGTGCTATTATATACATATTTCAGTATAGTACGTATGAGTAATACAAGTGCTGAGACTAATTCTTCCGGGGGTGCGGTTGAAAACCCTCGGGGGTGCCTCCCCCTCGAAAGCATGCCTAAAAGAAACAGTGAGTACAATTGTTTAGAGTGTAGGCCTATTTTTTTTTTTTTTTTTTTTTTTTGTTATCTCCTCCCATGTTTCCTTTGAATATGTAGGCGGAATGGCCTGACGGTCCGAATTTCTTGCGAACACTATAAAATTAATTGTCATATCATCCATCAAATCCGTATCATTGTACTTATCTACCTCAACTTTTGCAGCGGCCTTTCGTTAGATTATACAGGGTATCCCTGATGTAATGGTGCGAACTTCGGGGTGTGATTATTTACATCAACGCAAGAAAGAAGTTCCTGTGAAACAGTTAAATATTATGCATAATTTCGGAGCTACAAACAGAGCTGAAACGGGTCATTAGGCAAATTGGGTCAAGTTTTAGACCGAGTCATCGGGTATCTACTTGGACCCCGATCTGACTCCGTGATCTGATTTCAACCCGGTTAAATGGAAGGCAAAGGAGATATGGTAATTATTTAATTGCGTTTGAAGATTGTCTCTTTTCGAGTGACCGGGACCGAAGGTGTTATCCTTAGAGCACGAAAAATCAAAGACGAAAATTCTCAGTTCGTTAAGTTCCCAGAACGGGTCAAGCTTCGGACTGGGTCTCCGGGTCACCGAAAGCGGCCCGGTTTCAGCTCTGGCTACAGGAGCTCAAAGTTACGGCTGCATCGTCACAAATGACGTCATATCTCGAAATATAATGACGTAAGCGATGTCAGGTTAGCAAATCTCAGTCAAAGTAGTATCCGATACATCTTTATAAACTATATTTATGATTGGGGGAGGGCCCCATAGACAGGTTTTGCAACGGGAGTATTTCATTGTGAAAGAATTAGATGGTTTAATGGAGCAAACGTAGAAATCACCTCTGTGTTGTATTCGCAATCATAAACACAGCTTAAATAGGTTTGTTTGATTGAATTGATATTAACGTCCTACAGGAGCTGGTGAGCTCGTAAGGCGGGACCTACAGTTTTGGGTAAAGTGGGCTCCAAACCACTTCGTTCAATTGACCCCTGTGGGAATTGAACCCGTGATCACGCGCACAGAAAGCGAGAACTCTAACCTCTCGGCCATACCGACGTCGACTTATATAGGTGTATTGGATACTACTTCAGGTATGGTTTGCTACGCTGACAGGGCTTACGTCATTATGCGTCGAGCTATGAAGTCATTTATCACGATGCCGTCTTAACTTTGAGCTCCTAGTTCCAAAACTAATCAGATTCCGGAATTTCTTCAAATGCACTTTCTTCTTATTTTCTTTCAAATATTCACCTCTCGAAGTTTGCATCGTTATTTCAGGGACATCCTGTATAAAGATCTTAAACTATATGATCATAAAATATATAGAATGAGTGAACAAATTTCTCGAGAGAACTGACGAAAAGAGTACTCAAATCTACTCAGTTTGTTTTATGAGCAGCAAAATTAGCATGATTTCTTCGTTTCGGTTAGGGTAGACCACAGGCTGTCTGATTCAAATATGCGCACTGCATGGCCATAAGTCATAGATAGGGTGGACATTTTGTCCTGCTTTTCGCCGTACAGTCCTCCGTTTTTATGATCGTGGGCTGTGTACAGCTTAACAGTCGAGCCGGCTGCTGATTTGTCCTCTTTTTAGTTGTATCGTTTAAAATATTTAAATTCCCATCATTCTGATGGTTGCAATTTCAGACATTTGCAAAACTTTAAATTTCTAGTAAATTTTACTACATTTCAGGATAGTACATTTTTAGCCGCTAGATTGCTTTCAAAAACCTAGATTTGTCAAGAAAATCCCTGCATTGACTTGGAGAAAGTAATATCAAGTAAAAATTTAATACTTGGGTACATTCTATGGAATTTCACTATCAATATAAGTTAGTAACTAAAGTGAACCCTTGTTGCTAATTGTCTTGTTAAAGGCTGTTCGTAAGGTAAACGTAATCATTCTAATTACGCTCCTAATTACTGTTTTTATTTAATTTTATACGTATTTGTTACCTGAACCTACTTTTCGTTTAGCAATCACAGCGACAGTATGTTTCTTTTTTGTTTTGTTTTCTACAAAAATAACTGTCATTTATTTTTATATTTAATTTTTATTCATTCAGCTTGTCAAATTGTCAAAGTGTCCTGCTTTTCAACTATCCGCTAATGGCTATCTTAGTCATAGAATAATAATTATAACAATTACGTCGTGAGTTCTCAAAGCTCATACAAATTGAATATTCTTCACCGAATATTTTATACTCGACTGTATATGTTCTCGCACGATGGAAAGACATGACCTAGTATGCTATAAAAAGAGAGAGACGGAAGTAATATATTGTTAGTGGCAGTGACGGCGTAAGACAGTGATTGTGCTCTCCACAATCTGAATAACCATTCTTATGTATAGCTTACAGGAAGTTAGTTAGAATATATCTGTTTGGCTAATGATCTCTCGTGAGCCCCCCAGTTTCCCCCCGGGGATGAGAATAACAGAAAATAAGATATTCCGATCAACAGTAGCAGTGTGCGCTCACGATTGTGTTCGCGAACGGGCCTCGATCAAGCTCACTTACCACAGACCCCAGATTGACTTACGCCGACACTGGTCAGTAATAGGACCAAGAATCACACTCCCTCTGTACACAATCCATATCGAATAACTGCTGCTTCCTCACACTGTTATAACAATCCTTTCAACACTACATCCATATTTTATTATCGCATCCAAGAAAATACTGTAGTTATGTATTACCTCAACATTTTGGTGGTGGTAAATTTATAGATGACATGACTCTCCGAGTTAACAAATTTCGAGTAAGATCTCACTCAGATGGTCGATTTCAAGGAAGTGGCCATAACGTTAATATCTCTCGTGGATAGCTCCTGATGTCCATTACTAATTTGTATGCATTTCGTTTTCATTTCTAAAGTTATTTCTAACAGAAAGGATCAGTTTAAACGATATTCAATCAATTATTCCATACGAATGTCACATTTCCTCAACTCTCACAGGAATTCATTTATGACAAAACTAACTTCAAAAATGTATATCTCGTAACATGCTAACCCAGAATGGCATACTAAACGACCCGTTTCCCATTTAATAAAATGAACTGAGAGTCAATATGGCATGGCTCAAGATGGGAGGCTCAATCATCCACATCGACAAGGCACTACACATAGGTTTTTTTTAACATTTCGTTTTCATTTCTTAAGCTGTTTCAAAAAGAATGGATTGTTTCCACGATATTCAATCCATTACCCCATACTAACGTCACATAACCTTATTTCTCAAAATATTACAATTATAACAAAACTGACTTCAGAAACGTATTTCCCGTAAACTTCTAGTCCAGAATGACATATTACGTGTCCCTTTCCTATTGAAGAAAATCAATCGAGATTCAATATGGTGGATTCAAGATGGCGGCCATGAAGAACATACCCTTCAACGGGTAGCATCTTACACCCAATACCCATTAATGCATATCTGCTTTCGATTTCTCTTAACAGTTTAAAAACACAGATGAATTTCCACACTTTTTGATCACACTCCACAGACAAGGATATGCCTTTTGTATCAGCAATATCTCCCAAGGCAAATGCGATCGAGCAGTGTTTCTTTCAGAGGGATGACTGGGGGAGCATTACGCCCCCAGACTGAGTCAATCGTCCCAATTAAAAACAACATATTTTGTAAAAACGAGGGTTTATTCATTGTTCAAGTAGAATTTCAACCTCTCCCTTATTTTACCCCCTCCAAAGATCTAAAACACCCCCCAGAACACTTTCCCTGAAAGAAACACTGCGCTCGAATGGCCAAAATTTGCCTGCACACATACTTTGACATTCTGACCATGACGAAAGAAGACAATTTTGTCTGCAAGATCAGTATGTTTGCTATTGAGAGCAATATGGCCTGTAGCCCTGGAAACAGAAAACTTACATTGTTCAGCGTTAAGAAGAGTAAACAGAAGTGTTATTTTGATCCCCGACAAGCATTGAATCTTTGTATAAGCAGCAATGATGGTATTATTGCTATGTGTTTACCTGAATTACTCTTGGCGACAGAAACTGATAAGAAGGTTGGATCGGTTTACACAGATACTTAACCTCTTCCTCTTTGTCACAAGTACACACACACACGCCTCTTGATATCGTTTGTGAATACACAACACACACTGTTAGTTCATTGTATAATTATCTTAGAAATTATAGTACAGACTTCAATTAAATACAGGGAGTCCTTCAGAATTTAAAGTTTGGGGGAACTGTAAAGTCAAAATGTGAAAGGTCTGACAATATCAAAAGTTTTTCCTGATGTTTTCATATTGTTCTCTGCTAATGTTCATATGAAAAATTAAAACTTAAATAAATCACAAAAATGTTGTTTGTAATCTAGTTATTGTGGTTGCCACGAGTAGCATAGACTTCATGATGTTATTTATAAAATTATACATTTTTTTTTCTTTATGTTGTTGCTAATGTTATTGCCCAAATAAAACAAAACAACTCACTACTCGGACTTCGTAGTCTTTCGAGGGACTCATAAGTGCTCCTAAACAAGCGTTATATTTTAATATTTTTACCAGTCTAAAAACATTATTTACCAGTCTAAAAATTATTTATAGCATTTACACATTTCAGGCCCAGGCCGGGATAGAAGGAATATGTTGGTCGTCCAAGCTCTAGTTAGTATATGCCACCCCGACAGTTGCCTGGTGTGACTGAGGAAAAGTCCTGGAATAGCCTCCATCATGATAGGCAGCCACTGGTATCGTTCCCACCAATTGCTAAGCCAACGCTCTACCAACTGAGATACGACATCTCGGTAAATCTTTGCCCTCTTCGCTCCCTTTCACTATTTTTATTGGTTCATCCGCACTATGCCTTTTACTCTATCTTTTTTATTCTTTCTCTTTACATCATCATCTGCTCCCTTTAGATTCCTTCCCCTTCCTTACCTTTTGTTTAGTCTTTCGTTCAGTTCATAACTTTACTCCCCATTTCCTTTGTCTTTCAACATTTCCTTGTTCTAGAAACCCTGTTCTGCTTTTTGACACTGCAGATTTTTTCCTTTTAGGTCCATTGAATGCAGTGCCAGATCTAAGGGAGGCCAAAGAGAGCAAGCGTCCCGGGCGGTAAATACCAAAAATATAAAATTAAAATTCCTAAAAAGGAAGTAATATCGCATATTATATTGAAATTGACCTAAACGTGTTCAAACTTTTAATACCGGTGCGCTAAGACATTTTTTATGTTATTCTACACAGCCTTTCTACATTCTTAAAATTTAAAACCGTGATTCAAGTCAGATAGGCAGATCTACTGCCTTACTACAGTTAGAATTAGCGATGCACGACAGGTTTCAGAGAAGATAACAAAAGTACACTACGTGATGCGAAACAAAATTGGAGCCGTCGCGACGGCTGACCGTGTTGTTTGACTAAAAAACGATGGAAACGGCGGCAAAGGGCGGTGGAAAGGGTAACAAAATTTAACTGTGCCTCGCTTAGGAAAATTTCTATATCCGGCACTGACTGAACTCATAGCTAACAAAAAGGGATCTTTCCTCATACTCTATCCGTACGTCCGTCTGTGTTCAGAAAATATATCTCAGGAACCACAAGATAGTTGAAGCGTCGTTGGAAATGTCTTGCTCATAGTCGTCAGAACGGCCTTGATGGATGCAGTGGTCTAGTGTTCTCACCCTATTCTTTTAAAATCCTATATTTTATATTGTTTCCATTCAGTTGTACTTATCTGCATCAAAACAAAAAAATATGGGTGTCTCTGTCCTCAAGCACACCAGTTGTGAGTGTTGCTAACCTATTTATATTTTTTTTAATTTGACTCCATACCGTTATACGTATCTCCACCAAACTTTCCATGGACATTATTACACATAGTACAAAAGTACTGTAGGTGTTCCCGTGCTAACCACCCCAGTTGTCAGTGTTGTCAAACTATTATATCGGGACGGGCGTAAGCCATAGTGCTGTTACCGCCCATACAATTCATTTTACCTTATCTCATCTTATCAAACTATTATATAAAAAAGTATATTTGGAAGTGTTTGCCGTTGTTAGGAATTACAGCGCTCATTTGTTTAGTTTTAGATCTTCTTGACGCTGTTTTCGTTTGTCTTCTTAGCTTCTCCTACTTACACTATATCCTACTCTTTCCATTTTATCTTATATGAAACTGCTTTTTCTGCTCTGTTTATATTTCGCACGTTTGCAAGAAAATTGTCACAACTCAAAATTTGTCAGTTTTTGCTTCTATTTATTTTTTGGCTCAAAAACATTAGAGAACCACGAAACCATTCTCCTTCTTTGACAAACATGCCACCAGTCTATCTACATCAGTAGCCGGTAGATAGTACAGTATAAGTGTTTGACGCATTTTGTATATAGTTTCTCAAGGAAGACGTCACTTCTTTTTCCTCTCCTGTAAAATTATACCTTTTTGAGTTGTAACACTCTTTATATGTCAATAACCTCGCGTCCTCTCTCAGGGACGTAACTACTATGGCGCACAACTCAGCAATGCGGGTGGGCCCGACCCTCCCAAGGACCAACTACATGTTCCTAATGTAATGTCAGTTGACTGTCTAATATAAAAATGGAGTCATACGAGTTGAAAAATGTTCCTTCTTGCTTCAGACTTCTATTTCTTTTCAGATGGTTCCCGCATTTCTGAAAACTAAATAATCGCTGTGTTATGTTAACTAAGTTACTGCATGGAAATCTCGAAGCAGCTATGATTTCCTAGTTTTCTCCAGGTATGTTTCGGAAACGTTTTAATTTGAATTTATTTTAAGACCTTTAGGCAACTATGGCTCAGGTCGTATGGATGATGATGGGATGAATTGGTGGAATGAAGAAAGTGAGGAAAAACGGGAGTACTCCGAGAAAACCCACGCACCACAAAGCCCACATGGCATGAGCAAGGATCAATCCGACGATCCCTAGCACCAGAGCTTAGCGCTCTACCAACTGAGCCACCGTGACCCAAGAAACGTCTTAACAGTGCTGGATGCTAGCAAAAAAGAATATGTCACAATATACTCAAACAAATGTATTATTACAGTCTTTTCGTTAGTTCACAATGGTTCGTAGTGTCCTCAAATTTGGGAATGTTAATTTAACTTATTTGCCGACGTCATAGAATGATGAAATTTTGCACAGCGACGTAAGTCGGGTGAAAATATAATATTCCATTGTTACTTTCATATATTTCTATACCGGTATATATTGAAAGCAAATTTCATTTTCTTAATGTTAACTTCTTTATACTAAAATAAATAATATTTACGATTTCGATCACAAAACATGAGCTTGAGAAAAAGTACCCGAACACAGAAATAACTCGAAAAATAAATAAATTAAAAATCATCCTTTTTAATCAATTAAAGACATACTTTTCTTCAACAATTCGCACTAAAAAGTAAAAAAAAAAAAAAAAAAAGTTTTGTTTGTGCATAACTAGAAAGAAAATCTTGGGGCGCGCCAATTGAAGAATTTATAAAGTACGGTACCAGTAGCTGTATATGAGTGCACGGCCATGTATTTTTATTTAGTCATGCATAAACATTTTTTTTTTACTTTTTATTGTAAATTGTTTAAGAAAATTATGTCTTTAAAAAGTTTATTATTATTATTAAACTATTATATAATTACAAGTATGTATAATTATTAGATAAATACTGATGAACATTAAATCGTGATGGTTTTACATATACTCTTGTAGAAGTGATTTTTTAAATTTTGTATTTATTTAAGTCACTTTGAATTGAATTTAAATTTTATTTATGGTCTACAAGCATAATCTATTTTTTTGTAATCTATTCTTTTAAATTGTTTTTGGTATGTGCTATATTTTATTTTATTGTATTGTAATCTGAATGGGATATTTATGATGTACGAGCATCTATTGTTATTGTTGTATTAAGTTACCTGTTTTAGTCAACCATGAGTTCCCTTAATCATTTGGTACCGCTGTTATTCCTAGTACTATTCATTCCCAGAAGCAGAACCACCCTTAGGATATGCGACGCCCCGAGCAAATATCGTCCGTGGGGCCCCCTCATAGTAGACAAGTTGATTTAAAAACATGTTACTCGAATTGTGTTGTAACGTGATGTGTGTGTTTATTGATATTTAGGACAATATAACATTTTGGAAATATTCATACATACTGGTTCTTCATCCTAGCAGTACACATGAAATTCGTTGTTTCTCAGCACCTCCCATTTACGTTCCTTAGTGTAAAATTTACCGTTCCTGTAAATCCACAATACAATTAATTTAAGAACATTGAAACCAAGACTGTATTATGTCCTTACTTCTCAGTTTATCTAACGCATTTTAGATGTTTGTTAGATCATTCTTGCGGCTGGTTGAGTACTTTTTTTTTTGTTAGTTTCTACAATTAGCAACGTTACTTTGTAGCGGGCTATCCAAAGCGCGGAGCCCGGTACCTACCCTGCCATAAAGGCGGTACTGCCCAAAAGTGACATTTTGTAGATTTCCTCCTCCTTTATTTTAAATGAGTTTCCAAAACAACGCTCGACTAATCCAAAAGTGTTTACCGCCATGAGTCAAAGTTCCCTACAGACCATAAAGAAATTCAATTCAAAAAATGGAAAATGTGTGTTTATTATAGTTGAACTTGTGTTGCAAAGAAATTCTATTTTGTCCAAAAGCTATTGGCCATATTTGAAGAAGAAACTCATTAAAAAAGACACTGATTATTTTGTCTGCATTTCATTCCTGCTAAGAACACCAAGGATCCTGTTGTTCTGAAATGTCTTATAGAATGATGCCTATTTTTATAGTGACTAGCACATTCTCTTTCAATTTGTACGAGCTCTAGCCTACTTTTGATCAGGCCTAATTCTGATGGCAAACTGTAAACAATGGTAGGCTAAATTTTACTGAAAAATTAGAAAATCGCTTCCTTTTTAAATAAAATAACTATTTCTCTCATGAAGAATGTTAACTTACCGTTCAAACGCTGTTCTGGAACAAACTTCAGGCAGGGTATCTCTGCTATTGACTGAAGAGTTGAAAGGCACGTAATTTGTTTGTTATCGGCCGCTAAGGTAGGATCACACATTCACTCCACTATCAGACTGCTAAATGATAAAGCTTCATTCAAGCTCGGGGCAAAGTCCGCGGAGCTGGTATTGCGCGCAAGTTACACAAGTGTATTGACAGGAAGCTACACGTCGTTGTGCATCGCCTTCTGTTGCCCCAGGAAGTTACGAAGACAGTGATTCATTTTTTAACTCACATTCCATCTGCGATCATTAGGGTTTTTCAGAGAAAAATAGAACAGGAAGCATCTAACTACAGGTGATGAACCAGCAGTAGCTATGTAGACTTGGTTTCAAATTTGGAAAGTCCTGAGTTCACTACCAGCCACCAACCCCTGAGCGACTTAGCTCAGTTGGTATACGGTTGGATCATTAATCGGAAGTCTTGGAAACGATCCCAGCGGCCGCCCATCCTGAATGGGGTTTTCTTAGGGATTGTTCTCAGCTACACCAGACAAATGCTTCGATGGTACCTACAGAAAGGCCCTGGACGACTAAATTCCAATATCCTCTCTCATCCCATCCCGTCTTGATCGCGAGATGTCTAAAGGACATTCAAAATACCAACAAACGACCATCCTGACAATTTTACCAGCTTTTCTCCCTCAGTCACATCAAACAAATGCCTGCATGGTACCTCCAACTTACGTCCTGGCCAACTCCTTCCCACATCATTTCCCCTACCCTATTCCGCTCTGAGCCATAGTGTCTAAAGCCAAAAAAAAATCAATTAACATTTGGGACCCATTTGGTAAATGTATTTCTGAGACCAGAACAAAAAAGAAGTTCAGATGAGTAATTGTCAAAGTTTTATTGATTGGATTATTTGTAACGCCCTAATTAAAGTGAGCTGTTAAGCACCTCACGATGAAAGATAGAGTTGTTGGTAAAGCGGGTTCCAAACCACTCCATTCAATAGATATCGGCGGGAGTTGAACCTGTAACCACGCGCCGGTCATTTTTCTCAATAGTCGCTTAATTTACAAGATACAGGAGGTCCAACTTTTCAAGCTCAAAATCTATTTCTTACAATGGCATGCAAATGAACCATATATGCATGAAATTTGATTTGTATCAATTGGGAGCATATAGTAGTTAACATGTGATTTCATTGACTTCACAGTGTTGCAAATTTGATATAAATATATATCACCTTCAATTTATTGAATACTAGCATTCCTTGTAATGATAAACGTAATACGTGAAGCACATAACGCAGTGTTGCAAACTGTGGATAACATGATTATAATAACCATTTTGAACATTTCACCTTCTATTCCGTTTACAGTTTACATCACTATATTTTGTGCTTTATAAATTATCATGACTAGAGGATAATAAATATCCAATTTACGGATGAAGTGTTGCTTGCAAAATTCAAAATTTTAACCTGGTTAGCAACACTGCTAACTTGATTAAATCACATTTTAATTGATTGGTATAAAATGCTGGGACCAGATGAAACTTTCAGCAATTGTACACTGACATGTATAGAGCACAAAAATACGTGATACAGACATTCCAAAACGGTAGCAATCCAAGATGGCTTCCATTCAAAATGGCGGCCGACGCTATTTATTCAAATCAACATATCTCAGCTACGAGTTATCCGATTTCGATCATTCCTTTTTAAATGAAATATATTTTTATTGGCTATATTTATGTTTATTAGCAATATTTTCGTAAATCTAATAGTTTTTCAGTTAAATGTAAAAACGTTTCATTTAGCCTAAAATATTTTCTTATTTAATATTTAACTTTGAAATGACTGTTTTTAGATAAACCTATGTCCTTACACAAAATATAGCGTGTAACTTAGGCTTTAATATAAAAGAAAGATCAATTAAATCCGACAAGTATATCCAGATATATGGACAATTGTTTGAAAATTTCTGCAGTACGAGTTAGCATTATGGAGGCACTAATGCGTGTAGAAGCTATAAGAAGATTTGGTATAAAAAGTGGAGACCAGCTAAAGCTTTCAGCACCTGTACACTGACATGCGTAGAGCATGAAAATACGTGATATACATTCAAGAAACGTAGGTATCCAAGATGACGGCCATTCAAAATGGCGGCCGACGCTATTTATTCAAATCAACATATCTCGGCTACGAGTTATCCGATTTCGATCATTCTTTTTTTAAAATTAAAGTATTTTTATTAGCTACATTTACGTCTATGAGCAATAATTTCGTAAATCCAATTTTTAGTTTATTGTAAAAAACGTTTCATTTGAGCCTAAAATATTTTCTTACTTAATATTTTACTTTCAAACGATTGGTTTTAGATAAACCTATGTCCTTACACAAAATATATCGTTAAAAGATCAATTAAATCCGACAAGTATAACCAGAGATATGTACAACTGATTGAAAATTTCTGCAATGCGAGGTAACATTACGGAGGCACTAATGCGTGTAGAAGCTACATGATGATTTGGTATAAAATGCAGGGAACAAATGAAACTTTCAGCTCTTGAACACTTGTCTATGAAGAGTACGAATATGGATGACAGACATCACAAAACGATAGTTATTCAAAATGGCGGCCGTTCAAATTGGTGATTATCGCCAATTCTTAATGTTACGAGATTTTGATGGTTCCTTTTTTTAAATGAAAGTTCGTTTCTTCGCCTTCAATTTTTATTAAGAGCAATATTTTTATAAATATAATAGAAACTTTTTAAAAAAATTTAAAAATGTGCATTTTAACCTAAATTTTTTATTGAATATTTACTTAAGTATCTTTAGTTTTGGTTTATTAAGTGAAATTACAAAAAATAACAAAATATATTTATTATTTTCTTATTTAATGTCTTATTAGGAAACGATAATTTTTTAGATAAATATTTGCTTTGAAAGTGCTGCTGAGGCGCGGCAGGTTAATGGTTTAGCGCTCACCTCTGATGATAGGGGTGCTCGGTTCGACCCCTGCTCCTGCTATATGGACTTTGTGGTGGATTAACACTGTATGCGTGTTTTTTCTCGGGCTTCTCCCGTTTCCTCCTAGTTTCTTTATTCCACCAATTCATCTCATCATCCATCCTGTCTGGCCGGAAGTTGCTTAAAGGTCTTAAAATTAAATTCAAAAGACGACGCTATTAATATACAGTATACTTTTATTTTAGGAAAAGGGCAAAAATATCCGATAATCTGGACCTTAAAAATCACTACTAATAAAAAGTTTGGTTTTCTGTTGTACTGTACAAACAGGTTAAAGCAAGTAAATGCATTGTGATAGGCGTTAGGAACTAACTGAAAGTACTTTATATTGGCCAAAGTGTCTCAGAAATTTATTAAGAAGGGGCATCAGCTGTAACAAGATTCCATTCAGGTCAGGCTGTGACAGTGTAAATGCATTTGCAGGACAAAGAAAGATTAAAAGGTTTACTGGAACAGCACAAAATAATGTCACAACATTTAGAAGCATAGGAATCGAGTGAACTGTTCCAGATAAGTTATTCAAGACACTTGAAAATTTACTTGTGACATGTATTCCAAGAAAATATAAATTGGAAGTGCCAATGAGCTGCGATGAAATTATTTACATCCAAAGGTGGGTGAAGTAGATTGCTGCTAACTACCATCATACACGGATACATTGGAACGTGCAAATTTCCAGATAGGCATTTAGATACGAAGACTTGGAAAATACTCTTAAGTATACCAGAGGCTGAAGAGTATGAATGGAGAAAGGACAGCGAAGGAAAGCTATGCATAAATTTGATCGCCGGAGCATTTGCACCAGAAACTGTTGTACTTGCCATCCTGCGTTGCAGTTGTTACAGAAATACACAGTAATTGCTCTGGTTCAGATTATTAATTAGCGTATTAATGCTCTTTTCTTCAAATAAAAGCAGTATCTTTTGCAAAAACATTTATTTATCTAAAAATAGTAGTTTTCTAACATTTTTTAGAAAATATTATGCATAAAATTTTGTTTTTCCTCCTTTTTTGAAAAGAAATTTTCGCCTAAACCTAAAATCTGCCTCAGTTAAAAATTTAATAAAAA
>JAGDQP010000158.1:0-70372 GCA_022664845.1 Lepisma saccharinum
GGGGGGGGGGAACTATACTTTACGTAGTATCTGAACGAAGATCACGTGCACAATTACACACTAAAAAATATACACTATAAAGTCACTTGTAATTTTCGGCTACAGCCGTCTTCAGTTGTAGACAAGAAAGAAGTTCCCTGAACACACGTGCGCAAACTTTTAAATGAATGAAATGACAGTTTTAATGAAATGATGTAACTACACGAATAGTAAATATAAATTTATTGGTTGAGATTTAAATATTGATTGATTGATTATTTTTAATGAGATGATTTTAAAAGAAACTTGTTTATTTGTAGGCGAAGTGGAACACGAGTGTCAGCCAAGCGAACATCGATGTAAGAATGGACGTTGCATCCCTGTAAACTGGCGGTGTGATGGAGACGATGATTGTAACGACGCTGCTCCGGGTGAACTAAGCTCCGATGAACAAACGTGTGGTAATTGTTTTATTTTCTCTTTAGGTAAAAAATGTTTTCGTAATGCATTTAACACTAACGAACGATTTCACATACTACTCCGCAAATCTTTACAAGAGAAAGGGTACGTATAATCTCACCTATTATTAGACCATCTTGATATATTCGCTAAGATGGTGTATGTGTAAATTCGATTTTAGTTTAGCCCATTAAAATATGGGAAAAAAATAGTGTTTTTTTTTTAAGTTAATTGAAGAACTTATAAAATGGTCAAAACAATCATTGAGAGAAAGAAAGAGAGCGAGAGTGCGCAAGCACACAAAGGTGAAATCAGAATTATACATGAACTCAACAAAAATAACATTATAACCTTACACTACAGATAAACAATGGCAGAAAACTTCTGAAAATTCTGTGAAAAAAAAGGGAATTGTAATTTTTCGATGCCATTATTGTAATTATGTTGAGTTTATTATTATTATTATTATTATTATTATTTGACATGTGTTGAGTTGATAGTAAAAAAAATCCGTTTTACAGATTTCAAATGCCGTGCAGATCAGTTTAAATGTAATAACTCAGAGTGCATCCCTGTGACGTGGCAGTGCGACGAAAGTGCGGATTGTTCCGATGGTTCTGATGAGACAGAAGCCTGCAGTAAGTAAATATATATATCGTAGTAAATAGGGAACAGAGCTATCCTATGTGCTTTACAGAACCTTTCTTACAAGTAAGGAATGTTAAATCATCCATTAGTTTAGTGGCCAATGAAGGAAGAAAATAAGACAGCTGTTGCAACGAATTTAAGGTGGAAGAGTGTAAAGGATCCTTGTTAGCAAATCTGAGTATATTGTCACTGCATATGCACTTTGTGTAAAACTCGTGTGAGTCACTCACGTAGGATTCTAGTGTCAATCACTCATGTAAGATTATTTTTCCCCTCGTAATTGTACTTAGTTTATACGGGTCATTGTCGAATGAATGTACTTTAATGCTGTCTCAAGCCTCTTAAAACTTAAAAATAAGAACAAAAACTATATTTAACATAATCGTGATATTCTCCCTGATGTATAGAGATAGCGTGCACTTAGACTAAAAAATTATTTAATTTTCTTCAACAAGAAACTAACCTAGAATACGTCATTTGTCCCCTACGTGGACTGTCAGCCTTTTAATTTTTTTTTTGATATATTGTTTTCTGCACAATACTTAAGTGCTTTTTTCTTTAAAATTGATTTATTTTAAAACGTTCATTTCATTGCGAAAACAATCTGAAAATTACAAATAAAAATAATTAAATCCAGGTTGTAAATCAATGTAAAACTTAATGTTCCCCCAAAATTGGTCCCCTCCATAGACAGACTAGAAACTTCAGTATCACACTCTGGTGGAATTTATTAGAGTTTAAACTAGGTAGGATAAAGGACGAGGATGTCTTCTTCAAGAAACCTAAACAAGCTTGACTTTTGTGTGCATATTTTACGTTTTGAAGGTTTAAAGAATTCAGAATCCGTTTGAAGTCGAGATAAACCAGTTCACTTTGTGGACAATTTTTAAAAGTTTAGATTTTTTTTTTTTTTTTCATAAGTTCATATTCATACCTTATTTTCATAGTTACAGTAAACCGTTTTGACCCCTACATGGACAACGATATGCACCTTTAAACATTTTTATACCTTGTAAATCATACACGCATACATATCACATTAGAAAACCCATATGTACACTCTGCAAATATACAACTATTGTGCACAAGACCACTACGTGAACATGGCCAGCTTTTTAAAATGCTCAGACCAGCTGGCAGGCTTTTATAAAAATGCTTTTAAAATGAGAAACAATATTTTTAATCTTGATAAATGATGCGAATGAAATAAATACTTCCAAAACAATGCTCAAAATGTTTTCAAGAATTTCTGGTTAAGTTTAGTTTTCTCAGTATTGCCCGCCGTTTAGGTACTTGTAATTTGGCAGTGACCCAGATCAGGTTGCGTTATTTACTAGAAGTGGCGAAAATGGATCCATTAACGCACCTGGTTGCTATGATATGTAGTTTGAGTATAAAACATATTGCGTGATTATTGTTCTTACTAATCATTGTTTTTAAATCTTTATTTGCAGCTACGAGGGAATGCGAGAATTCAGATTTTCGTTGCAACGGCACTGGACGCTGCATTCCTCTTGCGTGGGTTTGTGATGGTGAGAAAGATTGCAAAGATGGATCAGATGAAGCCGAAGACCGAGATTGTAACCTAAATTCCAAACCATGTGCCTTAACTGAATTCCAGTGTCTCAATCACAAGTGCATTGCAAAGGTTAGAACTAATTCTGTAATTCCTTTGTCATGAATAGTAAACGGTTATTTAATTGAAGTAATCAAAATCCTGTTAATTTTGTATAGGAATGCTCAGTTTTTTAACAGTAAGTACGGTAATATTTTAGAAGTTGATAAGAACTTTAAAGAAATAAATTAGGATACATTGGATTTTACTACATCCGATTTACCGTACAAATTGTGAAAATCGTTCAACGGTAAAGAACTTCTCACGAGTTAGAACATATCAAAACAACTAACATTTTTTTTGTATTTAGAGAAAAGGTACATATGAACGAAATGTTTACAAATAACGAATATTTGATTTTACACAAAGACGCGGGTTCTTTTAAAAAAATACCCAACCGACAGCCCGGGTTTGAGTCCCGTTCGCGGCAATCACCATTTTTTTTTTTTGTATTGTTCAGAAATATTTGAAATATGCTACATAAATGTATGATCCTTTCGGCACGTGTTTCCTTTATACATCTACAGCTTAATGCGTAGGAACTTTACTAACCTCAGTGTTTGCCAACTATGCTATGCTAAAGTTGAGATTGTCAGAATATACCTCAGCATTTTATTATTCTTTTCCTATCTTTTTTCTTTACAAATCTTCTCTATTATATAAAAGTATCGAATGTTAAACATCCACAATGTTTATCACCTAAAAAAGAACTTAAAGTGTGTTACGTTGAATTATTATTGATTACTAAGTTTTTTAGATCTACGTGTGTAAGGCAATATTGAAATAAATCAACAGATACTCCAGGAGGTATCCAGAAATATTTTATTTTGATCAAGTCATGGTTTTAAAACGTATTTACAAATGTTGAACTAACAATTCAAACCCATGTTGGGCCGCGGTGGCGCTATGGTAGAGCTCTTACCTCTTGTGCTTGGGGTCGTTGGTTGGATCCTTGCTTGTACCATGTGGACTTTGTGGTGGACAAACAACATGTGCCGGGTTTTCTCGCGATTCTCCCATTCACTCCCACTTTTTTCATTCCACCCATTCTCCCATCATTATCCAACCGACCTGAGTCAAAGTTGCCTAAAGGCCTTAAATTAAATTTAAATTCAAACCAATATGATGACCGAACCACGAATTCTTGATTTTTTCGAAACAGAATATGCAAGTTTGTGCTCTTTCATGTGTGTCTGTGTGCTGCCATTTACTTTACCTAAATGAAGAATGTTCGCCTCTACAAAATTCTGTCAGGAAGTATTAAATGCAGTATTTCAGTTCCTGTCTCATATTTTAAAACTATCAGCCCAGCGGAAGCCAACCCGTAAAACAACCCAACAAAGACACTCATCAATCTGCGGAGTTAGAATTGTTAATTTATTTTTTTCAAGAGAAACCTCACCTTCTAATTATGTTCTCTACTAGGGGAATTTTATTTTGGATACTCGTGCCTTCCCTTCGTATATGAAATGTCTCTATTCATTCTTTCTGCTTTTGTTTTTTCCGTTTCTTTCTGCGTTACAGAATGTTGAATGGCTATTAATTTGACCTTTCTTTTGTTTCACCATATCTATTCCAACATTTTATCTAAAAATATAAATTTTACCTCCTCCTACTTCTTTCCGAGCTTTATTTCAAGTGATTGTCACACAGTTGATCGTTGTGGTTATTAGTCAGCTGTAAAATTCTTTAAACTTTTGTTATTGCAATTGCAACTTTAATGAATTACATAATCCATATTTCAGGGATATTATTGCGACAAAGACAATGATTGTGGAGATAACAGTGACGAACCTCTTTCTTGTGTGTACGACAGCTGCAGATCTTACGAGTTCAAATGCAAGAATGAAGAATGTATTGCACTGGAAAAGAGATGTGATGGCAAGGATGACTGCGGAGACAAATCAGATGAAGATGAGCAACTTTGCGGTAAGTTCTTTTATTTTAGTCTAACCTAATAGCTATTTATTGTTTCCAAGCTTGTTGTTAGTTTTTTTTTTCTTTCTTAATAATGTCTTTATAAGAAAAAGTATATCTATACTAGTCAGATAGTGAAGTTAGATAAGTGTAAAATGTTGGAATAAAATGAAATGATCCTGGATTATATTCCATCTCGATCATGTATTAAGGAATGCTTCTACTTACTTTGTTCTCTATACAAAATTAAAAAATAACTCTTTAATCTGTGTATTTATTATTGAACGACATTGCGAACTTTTCCCATACGATGTGTCACCACGCACACAAACCCACAAAGGTTTTATTAATTAGTCATTCTTTAGTTCTTTCTGAAGCACACTTCACGTCCGTTGGCGCTTTAGTTAACAAAGCTTTCTTTCTTTTTATTTCTTCTTTACCAACACTTTGTTAGCTACGAGTTACATAGAATGTTTCGAAGCTGCGATGAGTTTCATCGTTAGTTGCTTGTATAAACGCTTAAGAGAAACACAATATGGACACACATTTACTGCACCTATCTTCGTCACCATCATCTCCGCAGCAGGTTTGTATTTTATACATGAAGCTGACGATCTAGCTTACTGCAGCTTTGAAATCTTCTGTTAATTCTTAATTTATCAGCATTTATGTGTAATTTGTATTAGAGGATAATGATTGTATGCTGTAAATATAATGGAATTTTCTTATTGGCCAATGTGACATAAAAGTTTTCTTTGTTTATATATGAGTTCTTTCACATTTGTCTGAGGAAAATTATTTAGTAATTTTAAGCTTTCACATTTCTTGTAATGCATGAGTATGGGTTTTTAGTACTTCCGCTCTCATGTCCCTATTCACTGAACAAAAGTTCTCAGGGGTTGGCTTAATAAAAGTTCAAACAGTGCATTTGCATGAATGATCTTATTTTCAACAGTGTAATGTTGAAATAGATCTTCGCGTTTATGAAGCGATATTAACGAAATTTACAGCAAAGACGTAGACCTATGCTAGACCATAGTTTAGGCTACGCTGGTGCATTCGAAAATTGATGTTTAAGCCTAAGACTAACATCCGTCTTTGCAGCCTGCCTTTATTTTACTTTGGTCCTCACAAAATCGCTGCTATTATTGAAAAATTTATCTTTGAAAACGAAGAAAACGCACAGAGACCCAGCCCGGGGGTTAACATCGAGAACCTCAGATCGGTACTGGGGAAACAAGCAGATTCGTGACTGAAGTATTCCTGAACTTTCCTCAATTTCGCCAAGCGAATGTGCGTATGGGACCTAAAATAAAGTCCTAACCGCTACCTTACCCATCGCTATGTTTGAAAGAGTTCTTACGTAGAGACGTCATCCTCCCAAGTTTTGACTAGCTTAGTACATAGCTAACGCTTCAGCCCATAACTTTGATTAAATAAATGAACAATTCAGAGCGAAGTTAGAAACATGCACATATACATATAAGATGTTGATAACCGTGTAGTCTTTGACCTGAATATTTTCTTTTGGTTTTCCTATTCATACTTCCGTCTTTGTAAAGCAGTTCTTTGATGAAACTCATTAATAGATTGCTTAAAGAGAGATTGGCATCTATGATAGTGACTCTTTACCAAAATCACTGAAAATTTACCTCGAACTGTTGATATTTGATGAGAGTTTACTCCACAGTTGGTCTCCATTAACTAATCCTTACACGTGTACGATTTTAGTTAAACTAACAGGTAAGATGATAGAATCCTAAGGTCTTTTATATTTTATTTCAGTCTATAATCGTAAAATAACTT
This sequence comes from Lepisma saccharinum, assembly GCA_022664845.1. Lineage (NCBI taxonomy): Eukaryota > Metazoa > Arthropoda > Insecta > Zygentoma > Lepismatidae > Lepisma > Lepisma saccharinum. The sequence goes on from JAGDQP010000158.1 coordinate 6,425, forward strand.
ACCTTTTTTCGACTGCCCAAAGTAGGACCATGGTGTGAAGTCACTTACGTTTGTTCCATGTAAATTAGTGTTTTATGCCGCCCTGAATTATTTTGTATAGATTCACTCGTTCGACTATTCATAAAATCATATTGTGCGTACAATGAAACGGTAACTTCTTTGGACTATTCATAAAATCATATTGTGCCCAAAGCAAATCTATAAAATTCTAAATCTGAGCATTCAGTAAGATAATCTGATAAGAAAGAGAAAAATTGACAATACTGAAATAGTGAAAATTGGTGACTTCGGGAATATTACGTCATCATACGAGCACTGTTTTCCGAGCACCCGAACGAAATTTATATAAGCAGGTTCCGAGCACTGTTTGGGCTACGGTCGGAACCACACCTAGCTCTCTTGCTTGGTGTGCCTTTTCTTCGGGCAGCAATCCGCAAATAAATCCTATTATCATTGAAATTATCATACTTTTATTTTTACTTATACTTTATTGCCACATTCCTTTTACAACTGCGTTATCAATCTTCTTTCATTATGTTATTCTCCAACTCCAGCCCGTCTTCAACCAGTCAGGTAGAAGTTCCATTTGATCTATTCCAGGTGTTGGCCCGTCTTCAACTAGGCGGGTAAACACCATAACGAATCTCGGCTCGTTTTCAACCAGGCGAGTAGAGGTTTAGAACCTTTCGTGGTTCCAGCTCGTCTTCAGCTAAGTAGGCGGAATCCTCAACCTATGCTTAAACATCGACCCGTCTCTTACCTAGGCAGGTAGTGGTTCTCAATCTTCCTAGGTATACTGCTCATCTTCAGCTAGGCAGGCATGAGTACTCAGATTTCCTTAGTGTGCTGCTCGTCTTCAGCCAGGCTGGCGTACAGTACTCATCCTCTCTTTTGTTTTTATTTTCCGTTTGTCTTCATGTATTACTAATAGAGAATTGCCTTACATTTCCGCAGCGGTAATATCCCACACGCGGAAGACCGTGACAACAGAGATCTCTTGGGGGACATTACAGTGGTATTAGAGTTTGTTTGTCTGCGATCACCTGGCAGATGTGTACTTGAAGTGACTAGTCCAGTCTAGCTGGCATTATTTTAGGCCAAACCCGGACATAATTGTTGAATTCCTGAAACTTCGCACACAGAGTCCTTTATGTTAATGTAATATACTAAAAGTCCCCGCCCTCCCATGCTTGCGTCATGCAATATAGCGGCTAATCCAATATGGCCGCCAGGGAGCCTGGTAGGCCAATAGGGTTTGAAATAAAGATACCCTGCTCTTAAACTACATTACATATTGACATCAGGTAAACGCCATATTACGTAGCATGCATATAGCTATTATGTATTAGATTTTCATAATCATATGATAATTATTTTTTTATGTGAGAAAATTTTGAAGTTAAAATTACCTGTTACATTTTGTAACTCAACACAATTTGTGCCTTCATAGGAGCACAACTAGCGTGAATTGTGATTTTTCTTTAATAATGTTGACTACAGTACTCAGTTTGCAAAGAAACGAAGTTTGTTTCATGTTGATAGGCCTATTACAAAATGTTACAAAAATCGATTCACTGCCAGCGGTCGTCGAAACTCCCATTCTAGCCAAGAGTTTAAGTTGGACATAATTGTTGAAGTTCCGAAATCTTGTACACCGAGTCCTTATTATGAATCTAATAACGTATTAAAAGTCTCCGACTCTCCTATGCTTGCTTAATCCAATATGGCGGCTTAATTAATATGGCCGTAACGAGACTCGGTTATCTTATTTGCTACCTTTTTGGTATCTTGCTGCCGCTCAATAAATATGTTTCTCATGGTTAAGTGAATGTCATGATTGAATATAAGAACGGTATCTATTCTTGACATGAGTCCCCAACCGTGAAGTAACTTAAACTGGATAACACTATGTGATAAACTGTGAGACAACTACTGTCTGTGATTATTGGACACTGTAATGAGCTACACGCTAGTGATCAGTCATCTTAAATCTTTTGGCGTTTGGTTCATTCTGTGAACGCAGATTTGTTTCATCACAAACTCATCTTCTGAATTGTCTGTGTCAGAATCAGCAAGATTAGGTGAATTTCCACATTTCATGCCATGGCAGTAAGTACAAACACTTGTGCATGGAAGACCAGCGCGCCGACATGTGCAGCGCGTATATTCAGCAGTTTTGCATGCGCATGAAATTAATCTCAGGAGAAAGTCTGGTGCTGGAGGCTGAAGGCAAGGAATAGGAGGAAGCTGTCAATTCAAATCTTCCATCCCCATTTATTTGGATTCAGATTGTACCCTAACCATGACTGCACCTGGTGATATACACGCATGAAGTGTAGTCTACTTACATCTGCTGTTGAAGGAAGTGTGGCAAGGTTAAATTGCGATCATGAACGTTGATTTGCTACACATTTTACTTACATCAAGTAACGAAGAGAGTTCAATGTTTCGTCAGTAGAACCACCATACAGATGCAATAGGAATTTCTCTCTGCAGCTGCTACTTCCTCTTGTGTTTTTTTCTGGCTGTGTGAACACTGATACAATTTTGCGAATAGATTAACTTCTCTCTAACAACAAAAAGAATGTCTTTTTCTTTTCCAAATGGTGCTGGTGTGGTGTCACAGCCTGAAGCAGCATGCAGGAATAAGAGACTGTTCTGCACAAAACACAATTTATTCTGTATATTTTTTATGTTGTGCACTATGTCAGGCCGCACAGTACTGCCTGGTTTTATAAACATGATATCTGTGTTAGCCGGTGCAGAGGTAAGTAACAGAATTAATAAGTTTGTAACTTCTCCAACTACTCCTACACTGTCATTTGTGGTGGACAACTCTATAGCAGTGTCAATAATAATACAATCAGCATCTGAAGCTGCTTGTTTCACATGAATGCCATTTGACACTAGGACATCTATGAGAGCAGAAATGAATCTCGTTTTCTCGCGTTTATTGGCGAGGAACTGCGTTTGGTTTGTGGTTACCACCATATTACTCAAAAAACACTGAACTGCTGAACAAGACTATATTATTCATAAAAAATTAAATTACATGTAACGTTTCGACCTTCTAGCCAAGATCCTCATCAGACATACATACAAGAGTGTATGTCTGATGAGGATCTTGGCTAGAAGGTCGAAACGTTACATGTAATTTAATTTTTTATGAATAATATAGTCTTGTTCAGCAGTTCAGTGTTTTTTGATCTTAATTGCAAGACGTGCAACTATGTTTTGTTGTCACCATATTACTATGAAACCCAATATCAGCAGATTTTTTACCCAGCTGTCGTCTTCTGGGCTCTTCCCCTTTTGTTGTTAGAGTGTCTAAATAACCATCAAAAATTACTGTTATATTGTCTCCGTACTTTGTTTGCAAATACTGAACATATAGATGGTACAAATCAGTGTAACGACATCCAGATGGCCAGACAACTTTATGGAGTAAATAACCACCATCACAAACATAAGCGGAACAAGACACTGAATTCTTACAAGGCACTTTGTTTTCAAGAACTGGTATTATGCTAGCCTTGTTGGATTTCCTCATGCAGACATTAACAAACAGTGATGAAGGAGTTTCTGAAAGTTCATGTGAAAAGCATTGGCGTAATTCCTCTTTAGTCCTTACAACACACAACATGCGATGAAATAGCTGCAAGTGATTAATTGGAGTTTCTTCTCTTCGGATGTTGACAACCTGGTTTGTAACTGATGATAATGGTCTCACTTTATCTCATCTTTGCAGCTGGTCGATAAAAATATTTTTCCCTGTCATAGCTAACAGCCTTCTTATCACATTCAACAGCAGAATCACAGTTAATTTCAACGCCTCCCACAACTCCAGTAAAAATAGATAGAAGTTTATTGCCTTTGGTCTGAAAAGGATAATGTTCCAATTCTGAAACATTTCAAGAGCCTTTTTCATCATGTCCTATGCGAGAATCTCTCAATTCTACATGTTGATCTGATGTTATCTTGGTCACACTACTGATATCTTCAAGAGCAGTAGAAACTTGAGAACACATTGGTGCTGAGAGTGTCCACTTAGCAAGTGTGCTATCTTTAAAACCACGGCCATGCGTCAGACCTCCAGAAGTCTTCATTGCTTTCATCAGAACTTGTTCTATAATTATATCAGTCCACACACCTGTCCAAGGTTTTTGTGATCGATTCACTGTAAAATCACCATGAGAGTAGCCTGAGAATTCTTCTGGAGGTAGATTTTCTTTGAGTTGAAGCATTTCCTACAAATACAGCTGGGCATATTTGGCATAGTGTATGTGGCCTGCAGCATGGAAATGAGGTAGCATTTGATGTACACAATTCAAATGCAAATCCCAGTCCCCAGTTCGTTCTGCCCGGACATACAGGCGCATAGGACCCACCTGATGTATGTACTGAAGCCAGAGCTTGCTAGTACGACTGTTGGTAGCCATTGATTGCAGCTTCTCCTTCAATTGTGACATTTCCTGCTTTAATGTCTGATGATACTGCTGAATATGGTATCTTATTTTCTTGGAATACTTCCATACCAAGATTTTGCAGTGCAGATGTCAAAGTTTCGTCAATCTTGATATGGTGAGCTGCTACTTTCACGATTGCTGTTTGAGTTAACATGTGTGCACGAAGAGCTCTTGCATATGAGTGGCCTGACAACATTTTGACAATAGATGATTGTGCATACACCATGCTCCATAATTCCTCATTTCCACTGCCAGACACTATGTAGTCTACTGCTCGTAAATATGACATGAAAAGATGAAAGCCTCCTAAGCGAATTACAATAGTGAGCAATTCATCTTTTTCCTTAGAAACCTCAACAGTTTCACGAGCTTTAATGTATAAAGGTTGGTCGAATGTTACAAAACACTTGCGCCCTTGTTTTTCACACATATGAGATGCAAAACTCAATGCATTATACAATGAACTCGGATTGGAGGGGGACATATTAATAAATGGCAAGGCGAAAATGCTGAAAGTGAAATATTCCTTGTTGTCGTGCTCTATACACTGCATGTATCCACTCCATCCAGGAAGCTTTTCTGGTCCTGTTGAAAAACTCCAAATCCACAAGAAGTCAAGGACCATTCCAATAGATGCAGTAGGCGGTTCAAGTATCTCAAAAGTAGATATATCTTCAATTTTGATGACTGGTTTCTGGGAGACACTTTTGTATTTCAAGATGGGAATAGCTCCGAATTGACCAATTGTGTTACTTTTTTGGGACGATCCACAATACTAGAAAACTGGACAGCACTAGCTGCCGTCACACACTGCACACCACCAAAGCTTTGAAATGTTCCATGACCATCCATGGTTCTCACGTTGAAATCCGCATTATCGAACACAAACTTAATAAAAGCGTAGGGTTTCACATTGGTTTCTGTAGGAAGTGAAAGAGCAGATGTTTCATAACGCTGAATTTCACTATAGTCTTCACTGAAACCAATGCTGTGAAGAAGATCTACCAGCTGTCGAGATGCGTACCGACGTTGAACATGAATTCCTACAGCCAGTAGTAATGGTGATATAAATGGACGAGGCCTGGTTGCTTTTACAATGCAGTTAGCTATTGATATGCACTTTCTTTCCCATGTATCCTTTTTTTCTTCATTATTATTTCTTGAAGGAATATTTGAAGAGAGGCTGGAATGTAAGAAACTCCTCCTTTTTCCATGTCTTCAATAATTGGATATTTATCCACTGTGTATGTGCATTCTTGTATGTCCTGTCGAATCAGATTTGCTGCAGTTTCAATAATGCGTTCCTTCTCCTTTTCTGGGTCTTTGTTACGTTCACAGTACCTAGCTTCATTTAAGATGTTTGCTGCTACATCTTTTAGAGTAAAAATACTTCTTCCACCTGGAATATCTGTGATGATTACACGATCGTGAAAGTAATCCTTCAATTTTCGTTTCAACTGTTTGTCACTGTAAGTCACATCTTCGCTTCCAAATTCATTTAACTTTTCCACTAGCTCCTACATAGAATACTGACATTGATCTTCACTTTCCGAAAAACGGCACAGTTTTTCAAACGTTTGATGCTTCTCTGACTGTAATGGTCTCCCAGGATTATGGAAGGAATCACTTGGTTCTTGAAAAGGGCACTGACCTTGGATTCCAGAATGACTTGTAGCATTGCTGGTGGTATCTTCCTTCTGCAGTAATGAGATCAATAGCACTGTTAACACGCATCTGCATAGCAACTCCCATTTGTCTGCTCGAGTAATAGCATACTTATTAATAGTGTCCTTCACTTTCAAAGGGGTTACTTCACTGATGCACTTCTTATATTGTTGAGGTTTTCTTATTTCTCTCTCTATATCTGCTTCTTCGCCACAGAAGAGACAATGGATTTTGAAGTCAAACTGAGTGAATGTAGAACGAGTGGACGGTCCAGGCAAAACAGTGTCTGCATTATCACTGTCACTACTTCTTAAGTCAGACTGGATTGATGTTTGCCGAGTATATCGCTTCCGACACTCATTATGCACTACTACAGATGTGTATTTGGATAACTCTTCACGCAAGCCATCACTTCTCTGCTCAGTTGGTGCAATTAGAGTTGACAGACCTCTTTTCACTACAACAGTAAGCTACTCTATAAGGGCTTTCCCACACAAAAAACATGTACTTCCTGTATATGCATACATCTTCAAACAAAACTTTCTACTTCCAAATAGTTTTCGTTTCACCCTAATGTCAATTAATACCTGCAACAATAAAAGAATAAATGTAGCCAGCAATAACAAATATACATACAATAAGCAATATAGAATATGCAATATACGATATAAAATGCAAAACGTGCAATACAAAAATACAGAATCACACAAATTGTTCAGTTTAGATAGGAATGAACCCAGTCAGAATGTTGCAGGGCTTGAGAAAAGGATAAAAATATCGGATAACATAGACTTACAGGGAATAATGCGGTAATATTTTTAAGCCGCCATGTTGGATTAAGCAAGCATAGGAGAGTCGGAGACTTTTAATACGTTATTAGATTCATAATAAGGACTCGGTGTACAAGATTTCGGGACTTCAACAATTATGTCCAACTTGTTAGCTAGAATGGGAGTTTAGACGACCGCTGGCAGTGAATCGATTTTTTGTAACATTTTGTAAAAAACGTTATAATTCAGCTACTAATAGGCCTATCAACATGAAACAAACTTCGTTTCTTTGCAAACTGAATACTCTAGTCAACATTACTAAAGAAAAACCACAATTCACGCTAGTTGTGTCCCTATGAAGGCACAAATTGTGTTGAGTTACAAAATATAACAGGCAATTTTAACTTCAAAATTTTCTCACATAAAAAATAATTATCATATGATTATGAAAATCTAATACATAATCGCTATATGCATGCTACGTAATATGGCGTATTTGATGTCAATATGTAATGTAGTTTAGGAGCAGGGTTTATTTCAAACCCTATTGGCCTACCAGGTCCCCTAGCGGCCATATTGGATTAGCCGCCATATTGGATGACGCAAGCATGGTAGGGGCGGGGACTTATAGTATGTTATTACATTAACATAAAGGACTCTGTGTGCAAGTTTCAGGAATTCAACAATTATGTCCGGGTTCAACTCCTAGCTAGATTGGACTAGACATATCTGGAACATTTTGCACATGAATTCATAGACTTATGGAAACTTCGTGGGCTTCATTAGTTCTCTTTTCCTGTTTGTTTCAGTTATATAATTTCCAGCGCACTATCTTTCGCTAGAAATTGTATAACTGGGACTAAGAATTAGTTGATTTTTCTCGTATTTAATTTCCAGAGAACAATGGCACAGCTTGGAGATGTGTTCCAGGAACATTCCAATGTAACAACAAAGTTTGTGTCAACGAAACGTTGCTCTGTGACGGAGAAGATGACTGCGGAGATTATAGTGACGAAGATAGGTGTGGTAAGTGTGTGTGTTCATATTGTGTTTTTTTAAGTATAATGGTGTGTTTTAAAGGTTATTGAAAGGAAAGGAACTAAAAGTTCTTAGTGAGTATTTCTATATTTCGTAAAAAGAATGCTCGTAGAAAAGGAACGATATATTTTGAATTAAGAGTAGCAAATGGCTGTTATTTATCAGATATAGTTTAATTAATATTATTGCGATCAAAGTTTCCTGACAAAAATAGCAAAGAATCGCAAATGGCTTTATTGCGAAGGAAGAGTTAGTAAGAGTCCAGAACAGACGAGTGTTATTCGTAGGATTAACTAGTATGTTCAAGTGTGAACGTGAACAGTTAAAAAGTCAGCGTACATAATATAAAACAAAAATAGGTTGTCACACACAAATTTTAGTTACTACGTTCTTTACGTACACATCTAGTAACAGCAGGTATAGCGAGTACTAATATGTCAGCAGAGAGAATTGTCAACATACGGGAAGTTATCAATGATGGTTCTTATAAAATATACTGCTACATTCAAAGTAATAGCAATATACTTAAACAACTTGATTTTTCAGGACCTACGTTTTTGTGAAATCCTGTTAATAATATCTGCTTTTAAGTAGAGTAACTTATAAGTTCTTTGGATGGTAACGTGCTAAGATGAATAGAGATTCCTTACGTTGATAAAAGCCCAAACACTTTACAGCCAAAATTGAAGCCACAAAAAGTTTTGGATGTTGTTCATTACATGTTTTCCTCCTGGTGAAACCATTAGCGTAGTAACGTACTGCGCAAGTAATTTACGAAATGCACTGGAAGTTATGTGAAAAACAGCCGACGTTGGTTAATAGGAAGGGTCCTGTGCTCTTAGCAGACAATGCTAAAACCCACGTGACAAAAATTACGAAACAGGTGGTGAGTGACGAGGATTGAAGTGCTCCAGCACCTTCCATATTCTCTGTACTTACTCCTGCCAGACTACCATATGTTTATGCATTTTAGTCTCTTCCTGAAAGACAGGACAGGGTGTTCAAAAGCAGGGATAATGCAGAAAGTACCTTCAGAGACTATTAATTTCCGGGAGTGGTTAACCTGTGAATCGTTGACAGAGATGTTTAGTTTACTCCATTCCAAAACTCAGTAGCAGTGTAAGGTACAAAAATGAACAACTTAATATATGCTTTACTTCGGTGTAATGTAGAGGAACGTGTTTGGTAAACAGAGCGAGAAGATCTAGTGCGTTATACGCTTCTAATGCCACCCTGATCCTGTTAAAATTATCCCCTGATTACACAAAAATGATCACCCCGCCCTTTCACAAACATACTAGACATTCTTACTGTTATTACCTTAATATAAGCATAGCTTTATCGCAGAAGTGTTTCAGTCATGTGATATGTTAATAGCTGGGACGATACTACAGTATATTACAGTAATATAAATAACTCTCTCAAAAGAGTTTGGTGATTTCATGTTATGTAATCTCTGCCCTCTTGTCTCGTTATATTTACGTTCTACGCGTATATCTATAATTTTATAACTTCAGTGATCCGATGCCGTGAGCATATATATGTATTTTTTTTCACATCCGAAAATACACAACTGTTATTTAACAGATTGTTGGATCTTTATCACTCGGAAAGTCTTTAGCAGCAACTGGCTTTGTGGCCTAATGCTATCGACGCATCGGACTAGTGTACTAGGGAACCCTGGTTCAAAACTTTTTTTTAATTATTTTTTTTTAAGGGAACATTACATTTTCTTCCTTTCTGCATTCAAAAATGATGTGCTTGATTTAAGACGTCGGATTAGATTATTTTTTTCTTAATATGCAATGGAAATATTAATCACAAAATTCACTGACATGGGTTAGAGAAGAATATTTTTTCTTTATACACACTGGACAATTCATTATACAATTCAAAGAAGTAGGTTAGATTTTTTTTTTTTTTTAATCATTATACGCGATGCAAATATCAAAAATTACGTTACGATATATTCGTTTGTCTACAGTTGTGTATTTTCGGGCGTTAAAAAAATATGCATACCGTGATATGTCGTTTGTTTGATAAACAGTTATTTTCAGAGGACATCTGTACATATATCTTGTATACAGAATTGTAACGCAATGCACCGACAAATTTCAAGAGATAGAAAAGTTAGTCACAGGTGTAGAAATTCCGCCGCGTTTCGGAGCTACATGCTGCCGAAAGCATGGGAAAATTTACTTCAGAGATCCGTATTTCTAATACCACTACCGGTAGAGCTGATGCGGCATACTTTCATAAAAATCTTTAAACCTTTTTTTACCTAAAAATGCATATCCCAAAATTGTGCAATGGGTGCGCAAGGGATTCAGAGAAATTCTATGAAGTAAAGGTAAATTAAAGTGAGCTACTTTCCGTATGAGTAAAGATGATACAGGTAGTCACCTCAATCCATCTGGACAAGAACATTCTTCGTTGAATGTATGTAATTCTTGCTCCTGATTGTTATACAATACGCCTTTAAAGAAATGTTTGGCATATGGAATCTCTTTGAGATATGGACTTGCGCAAACTAATTACTGTTATCTACTGGCAAGTCGTTTTATTTATGTTCATTTCACCCAGCTTTACTTCAGATAATTTCTGGGAATCTTACTTTCTTTTGGAGGAATGCTCAGTGCACCCATTACACAATTTGGCAATATGCATGTTTAGATAGATCTGATGATAGCATGCCGCATCAGCTCTATCGTTAGTGCTATATTAATCTCTAAATTTCATTTTTCGAAGCTTTCGCCAGTCTGTAGCTCCCAGACGCTGAGGAATTTCTATCCCGGTGACCAAGACTTCTTTCTTTATTTTTTATCATCCCTGAAAGTTTGTCGGTGTATCACGTTACCGTGTTGGTAAAGAACACTCCAGAGTCAAGTAAATGAATGCATCTGGACGGATCATGATATAATGCTTACATTGCGATAATATCGTTAACCTCTCGCTTGATTGAATGAAAATATCCTAGCTTTCAGTTCCATTCTCAGAAAACTTCAGGATGTAGAAGGAAATAAAAATTAATAGTTGAAATGTAACTTTTCAGCTTATTTTGCAGCATCGTCCATGTTGAAAAATAAGCTGGTAAATTACATTTTATCTAAATTCTCTTATTTTACTTTTAAACCGCGTCGTTTCATGAGATATATATATTATGGGATCCTAGACCTTTTCTGTTCTTCCCCCTTCCCACACACAAAACCTGTGACTTCACACTAGTTGAAATCAAAGACTCTATTTGTGAATTCCGTCTTTTCATCTATTCGTTGGAAATAAGTTCTTCAAGAACGTGATGATTTCTCGTGCCTGGGGAACACAATCTATTGAAATGGATTTGGATATCAAATGCTCTTCCTTCATATTACACACAGCACAGCTAAGGGTGTAGCTTTTTTTCTCTTTCTTTTTCTCTTTTCTTTTTCTTATGTGTGGTCTTAATATGTTATAGTTCCTAATTCTTTTGCAGATATCAATGAATGCGAGCAACCAGACACTTGTGCACAAATATGTGAAGACAAGAAGATTGGATATGAATGTAAGTGTCATCCTGGCTACAAACCAAACGCAAAGGATCCTCGGCTTTGCACGGACATTAATGAATGTGAAGATCGTCCTTGTTCTCAGACATGTGTCAATACAAAAGGTTCATATAAATGTGCTTGCGTGGAAGGGTATATTCTACGTGAGGACAGACACACGTGCAAGGCTAATTCTAGTAAGTTTATTTCTTCTCTTTTTAATATGATAGTATTGTAATTAATGCCATAATTTGATAATTAATGTAATATTTAAAAAGTAACTTTGTTTTGCTGTCATTTATTCCATTTATCGTTTTATTAATAATGAAGTTCAGACTTCGAAACTACTTCGTCAAAAACCTTCCAATACAATTTCAATTACTCATCTAGTTCCGAATGAATCTCACTTAATCTATTAATGTATCTAGTCAATATAACTATATAAATATGTGAGTTGTTTCCTGATAGAATGTGTATAGGGAAACTGCATTTCAGTTTAAAGATATTTAAAAAGCAGTCTCATCTTTTAGTTATTATGATTGAACTCGTTAAGTTTTATTTTTCAAAATCCCTGCTACTAATTACATCAGTGCAATCGTAAACAAATGTTAAGAAACTTATTTGTCAACAAACAAAAGCCTATTATTGAATGTTGAATTTGAAAATATATCGGATACGATGTCTGAAGCATATTTAACAAATGGAAATGTGTGTAACCTGCCTAGCAGTAGTTCAGACTTTGCCTGCTTTTGTTGCGAATCCGGCCGCCTAGTACTGAAAAATGGTGATAGTGTGCGGTGAAGAACGAAGGATTTTTCTCATTTTTTTTTTTAAATCATCGTAATTATAGTAGTATAACAATTTGAGAAGAAAATTTAAAGCATAAAATCATTGCAGAAAGTTTCTGACCTGCTTAAAGTTCAACATTCACGGAAAGAGTGGAAAAATTTCTGAGGAGAAAATAAAGGAAGAAGAAGAGAGATAGCTAAACATTTTTAATACTAATCGCCTCAGGTCTCAAATGATGCAATATTATTTCCATGCTCATCATTAACAGTGTTTCTTGACATGCAGATAAATACATTGTAAGAAGAATATTTTTTAACGTCCATTTTAGAGGAAATATATCTTTTAATTGAATTGTTTAAATACAAATTCTACCGGAAGGATTCAGTTTGTGTTTTCAGTTTCTATCCGACCTGAGGTGCTTCTGAAGAACTTCTTTATCTATAATTATTTACGTTTAATTGATCAATAGCTTTGGGGAAGAACGTAGAACACCTAGCTCATGTGATCTAATACACAGGTTCGAGTCCTGTTATTGTGATGCTGACAAGTTTTCCAGTTTTGCACAGTTTCACCAGACGAATGCTGGGATGATTCCTATGATAAGACCCTTTCCTGTACCTTTTCCATTCTTTTTTCTGAGAGGAATTCATCCCTCACAATCGTATGAGGGTGTAGACTATAAATTCCAGTAAACGTAAGTTAAATAAAACATAAAGTAAAGAACATAAAAGGTTTTTTTATTACTGAAACTGTAAGTAAGCATATATGAGGGTAAGCATATATTTAATGTTATATCTGAGCAGAAGTCAGTTAAATTTGAGTAACTGTATTTGTCATATTTCATTTCTTTGCGTGTTCATTATCCAATCCAAATATTAACTCTTTCTGTGTGTTTATTAAAAAGAGTATCAATGGCGCTACATTTAGTTTACGCCTTGACCTATCAGGCGACTTGCGCTCAATCGGTGTTGCGAGGTGAACACAACGGCTCACATCACCAACTTTTCTGACCTTCGTGACCAAAGTTCAGTTGAAGTAGCTGCCCTAATTAACCTAATCTGTCGAGCTTCTTAGAAGAATATTGGTAACGAAATTTTCTTCTTGTATTATGTTCAGAACATGCAGTCGTTCTTGTAAATTATGTTAGAGCACTCAGGCGATGTATCGTTGGTAAATATATTTCCTCAAGTAATAGCATTGCTATGTGTCCAAGAGAAAAGTTGTATCATTAAATACTGAATCCATATTATTTTCAATGCATACAATGGTTGAGACATAATTAGGAAGCGTAAAACTAACGCCATTTGGCAGTTTTACGCTGCGAGTTTATGAAAATATTATATGACAATGTTAATTATGTGGGACATTCAATATAGACGTTTCCCTGGGTTGTAAGATTTGTATTTCGTAACATACACATGAAAACTACATATAACTGGATAAGTGCATCCTTCGCTACTTCCCTACATAATCACCACAAACGTTCAGGCATTTGTCCCAGCGCTGCACCAATTTATCGAAATCCTCTGAGAAAGAAAAAGAAGTTATTTTCTTTGAACACTCGTCGCACGCCAACTCTACCTCTGCATCGGTTAGAAAACGCCGACCTTGAAACTCATTCTTCAATGTTGGGAATAGATGAAAATCGGTGGGTGCCAAATCAGGGCTATACGGTGGATGAGACATGCGTTTCCATCCCATTTGTGCAATTTCGGCCCGTGTTTGTGCAGCTGGACGTTGTCGTCGTGCAGGATGACACCAGCTAAGAGTAGGCCATCGGTGTCAACCGGCACGCATTTCTTCCCAACACTAGGTTTCCAATACACGTGCACTTGCCATCTGCACTAGTCCTTATGGCGCAAACCCAACCTTTCTAAACAAGTGATTATCGTTACTTCCGACGATAGATGGTGCTGGTCAACCATGTGCATATTATTACTCACTCACCTTTGTAACAAATTTTATAGAGAAGGGAAACTTAACATATTGAACGACCTACGTATATTTCGTCTCATGGAATTGAATTGTAATTCTTGTTTAGGCTTTCGTATATTTCATTAACTTCATCAGGTGTAAGCTTTTCCTGTTTAGGGACACAGCAGCCGGAAAGTGTTGTATTCTTGTATTCTGTTTCCTAGCCAAACCAGTTTTGTTGTACCTAGTTTATTTTCCTGTTGTGTGAGAAACAATAATGTTTACATCATGATAATAAATTGTATTTTCAGCTGAAGAGTTGAAACTTATTTTCTCCAACCGGTACTATATTCGGTTAGTTGACATCCACGGAACACAGTACCTACTTGCGCACAACTTGACAAATGCTGTTGCACTGGATTACGATTGGCTGGACAATTGTACGTACTGGTCCGATGTTACAGCATTAGGAAGTAGTTTGAAGAGAATGTGCCGTGGAAATCAAACTTATGAAGTGAGTATCGCATTTGGGCTTATCAAATAAGAGTTATGAATTAAATGTATATGCTAATATTTCTGTCTATTACAAGCTTATATCTGAGACCAACTGTAAAAGAAGACTGACTTTTATCATCGTTGTGTGTCGGAAGTTACAGATGTATGAAACATTATCCATATTTCCCATAATTATTTTCCGACGAGTACAAGAAAATAGTGTTATAAGAGTAGTTAGACGATTATAAAGTTTGATACATAGTTAGAAATGCCTTTTGACATTTGGGGTTTCCAAAGTAGAATAGAATGTGATTAAGAAGGTCCGAATTTTCTTCTGTTTGTCACTTCTATTTGTCATTTCTATCATAAATGCTGAGAGAGAAAGTTCTTCACTGAGATGCTGAACAAAATAGCAGTTCGTGACGCATTTACGCGGATCTTGGACAAATGGAGAAAGACACGAAATAATGAGTTTTTCTTAGTAATTAGGTATAGTTATTTCTTGGACTGTTAATACAGTAATTGTAGGGTTTACTTTTTTTTCTTATAGATATTCATGTCCCTGTGGATGAGTGATTCCGTTCATTACCGTGTAATCAAGGAATACCGAGTTCGACTTCAAGTGGAAACTCATTAAACATAGTAGTTTAGAATCTCTTTAAACTAAAGATCCGTTCTTAGGAAGGCATTTCTATCCAGTGAAAAACAATGACAAATCACCATCGCTTTCCCATGCCCAGAGACCTTTGAATCTTAAATCCCCCCCCCCCCCCGAGTAAACCACTAATCATTACGCATATAGTATTTAAAGGTGCTTGAGAATGAAGTGATAAGAAAGGTTTCTTCGTTTACAAGCAAGTAGTACTTGAATAAAGCAAGAACAATATCAATGAGTTGGTTATTCTTTAGATATAACTGACAGTAATGAGTTGAAAGGCCGGTTAAAGTGGTTTCATGACATCTTTCACAAAATAAGCATACAAATAAGCACACACAAATAATTGTGCAATCAGGAATTTTTGGAATCCAAAATTTTTGGAATTTTTGGAATTGCCAGAATAATAATAAAGGAAGTTTGACAACGAGCATTTTTATTAGTTAGAGTAAGTTTTTTATTCATATATATATAAATTCTGAGCTCCTGCGTAGCCTAGTCGGTAGCGCGATCGACTTCAGTGCGAGCGGTCCCGGGTTCGATTCCCGGTGGGGGCTCAAAAATTTCGGTGTTGACCCAGCATCGTGAGGACAGTTGGGGAGCTGCTGTGAATAAAAGACAGTGGCGATCACTGAGAGCTTCGGCTCTCCTCTCCCAACCCGTCTGGTCAGCGTGGGAGCAGTAGACCAACTCCTCCCTTCGGGGAGAGGCTTCATCCAGTAGTGGATTGAATATGGCTGTGATTTATTATATATATATATATATATATATATATATATATATATATATATTCTAGTCTTCACTCTTATGTCCGTTTATAACAGAAGTAGGTTTTCTATTTTTTTTTCTAGTCTTCAGTCTTGTGTTCATATATAAAAGTGACTGACTACCATTCGGCAATAAGGTATGTTCACGAAAAAAGTAAGAGAGGGAAAGGTAACATGAAGCAGCTCAAATCGCCACATAGAAGACGTAGATAAGACATCGATATAAGGTACATATACCAGGTGTATAAGCTTAAATACGCTGTTTGCCCATATATGGCGTTCGTGAGCGTATGAAGCTACCATGGGCACGCCAGACCTATTGTATGGATGAGTTGGACCTCTGGCAGCACGAATCAGTGCACATAATCAGCAAATGCAGACAACAACACACAGTGTTCCGTTGGTAAGCATGGCTAGTTTTGTGCCAGAAAAAGAGCGTATGCGGGAAGCTCTGCTTTTCTGCTTCCATTTGAAGAAATCGGCTGCCGACGCGCATCGAATGCTTGTGGAGGCCTATGGTGCCAGTGCTTTATCGGAAACAACGTGCCAAGATTGGTTTCGTCGGTTCAAAGACGGCAATTTTGACCTGAGTGACAAGAAGCGTGAAAATCGGCCCAGGAAGTTTGAGGACCATCAATTGCAGGCGCTGTTGGACGAGGACGATACCCAATCGCAACAAATGCTTGCGAGCAATTGGGCGTTACTCAAGCAGCCATTTCCATGCGTTTACGTGCCATGGGAAAGGTTCAGAAGATCTGAAAATGGGTGCCGTATGAATTGACCAATCGGCGGCTGGAGAGACGCCAACACACATGCGAAATGTTGCTCGCCAGACAAAGAAAAAAGTCATTCCTTCATCGGATTGTGACGGGCAATGAAAAGTAAATATATTTCGCGAATCCGAAACGCCAGAAATCGTGGGTTGATCCCGACCAACCATCAACATCTTCCTAGAGACCAAATCGCTTCGGACGGAAGACGATGTTGTGTGTTTGGTGGGATCAACAGGGTATCGTTTACTTTGAGCTGTTGCAATCGGGTCAAACTGTCAATGCCCACCGCTACCACCAACAACTGATCAACGTGCACCGTGCTCTGTATGAAAAAAGGCCGGAGTATCAACAAATACATGACAAGCTGATATTCCTCCACGACAACGCCCCATCGCACACGTCAAAAGTGGTCCAAAACTACTTGGAGACACTTAAGTGGGAGGTGCTACCCATCCCGCTTATTCACCAGACCTGGCCCCTACATACTACCATCTGTTTGCGTCGATGGGCCACGCCCTCGCTGAGCAGCACTTCGATTCGTATGCAGACGTCCTAAAATGGCTTGATGAGTGGTTTGCCTCGAAAGAGCAGGACTTTTTTTTGGCGTGGTATCCACAAATTGCCCGAGAAGTGGGCAAAATGTGTAGCAGCGAGGAAAAGTACTTTGAATAACTTGCTTTGTGCTTTCTATGAGCACACCATGTGTTTTGCTGACTACAAAACAGCGGATTTAAGCTTATACACCTGGTAAATTAAACCAATAAAATTCGGCAGCAAATTTTGTAATCAGAATTCAACAAGAAAGAAACCTGTAAATTAGTAAGGCATAAGTTGTTGTTTTTTTTCCTTTTCCATTAATATAATTGTAGGTTTGATCTCGATCAATACAGAAGAAATTAGAAGATTCCAGATGTTGTAATTGACCCATAAGAGTGACTTAGTTTCTTTCCTTTAACCCATTTTTTAAAGGTTTTTTTTCGACTTATGCATAAGATTTTTGAATTCACTATCAACTAAGTTATTCTATAAGATATCAAAGTTAATTTTCTTGAAAAGTACGTTTTCAGACCAGCGTTTACTGAGAGTATTTTGCTTAGAGAACTCGCTGTGGAGTTCTGTCGGCTATCCTCTGTTCGTATGAATGAAGTGTCAGGGGTTATAGTGCAGAGTTGATATAGTACATGTATTGTTCCTTTTTAGTTTTAACTCTTTCACTGGGGGTAGGTTCTAATGAAATTTAATCTGATATTTTATGTGTAATGTGCAACTGTATATTATGATGACATAATGAATTGAAACAAATCATTTTAGGTGCTTCATTCGGCAACTCTTCTTAATCCTGATGGACTTGCTGTTGATTGGGTTGGTCGCAATCTCTATTGGGGTGATAAAGGAATAGATACCATTGAAGTTTCGAAGCTTGATGGCCGATATCGTAAAGTTTTAATAAACACAGGATTACAGGAACCCAGAGCAATCGTTTTAAATCCATATGAAGGGTATGTTGTGAATAGATCTAAGCTTTTATTTATTTGTAATTTCTTTTCATGTAGTATATTATCTTAAACGGAAATGGCAGTGAATTACTGTACTTCATCGTTTTTATGGTCTTTACCGTAAGGATACAGATGATTGAGCTCTGAAAAGAATGAGAGTAAAAAATGATTTTTAAATATTTCAGTAAGATATTTATTAGATCACACTTGATTGCACACCTATACTCAGAATTATTTCAATGGGATCAGTGGTTTTTATACTCAGCACATTACTATTATAGTTACTATAGCTATATTAATTTTAATGATTTCTAACTTAATCTTACTTAATATTTTGTAACTAAAACTGTCAATAACTACATTACTGACATTATATATATATATATATATATATATATATATATATATATATATATATTTAATACTTTATTATTCTTGCTTACAAGGAGAATATATAGACAAATAATGTATATTCGTACATCTGAAAAGTCTTGGAAGGAGTTATTTTTCTTTGAAGAAATTTCTTATCCAATACGTTTACATGCATTTGATTCCACTATCAACAGTGAGAAGAAATATAATTAGTGAATTTGGCATATTATGTATAATAATGATAAATACTACTAAGAACGGGACGGGCGTAAGCCATAGTGCTGTTACCGCCCATAAAATTAATTTTATCTTATCTATTATGCTAACTACTAGAGTGATGTCCTTCCTGACGAAATAGAAAATTGCTATATATATGTATATTTTCAATGTGAGAAGCCACTAACATTTTAATCAAATTGTAGTGGATTTATTAGAGATTTCGCTTTGTTTGGGTTCTTCGTTCTGTAGTATAGAAGGTATACTTTAGTTAGTTCAAATATTTTATTTTCTTTATTTTTACGTATAAAATTCTACAGTGTAATTGAATTAATTGCATGCATTTTAACTATGAATTTAGAATGTGTGTAGTGTTTTTGAAATGGGTATATATATGAACATTTGCATGTAGTCCTTTCATACGGTGAACAAAGGGATATTCTTTTTATATCAGCTTTTGATGGTATTTTTGACTGTACCCTCAAGTTCAAAGAAAATGCTTTATGATTATTCTTTCTAAGTCCAACTAGTTGTACAATGCAATACCAATAGTAGATACAATTTAACGAACATTTCAGATGTGCTGCTTGCCGTATTAGTCCGATTTTGGGAGATTGTGCAAGTTTTAAACGTAGAAAAAAATTCCATTGATCATTTTGTACAGTACTCTGAGAATATTAGCTTTCAAATAGGACTTAGATCTTTGAACTAGAAGGCTACTTGTGATTATGTTGACAAGTTGTTACAAAAGCTAATTCAGCGAGCTCCATGTACATTTATTTCAATCAGATGTAACTTTTCCTTTGACATTAGGAGACTTTGCTAACTTTTCCTTTTCCTAATGGCATATTGGACGTATGAAAAAAATTTCGTACCATGCTATTAGGATATGTAGTTTAATATATACCCGTAGATGACTGGAGCAGATTAATACATATTTGATTGGTGTTAGTTAAACTTTCTATTCTGAAATCATGTTCACTTAAATGAGGGTAGAAGTAGTTATGGAGAGCCCTGTTGTTTCGTATATGGTCATGCGAGTAATTAAAATGTTCCTTTTTAGATATTTTCCTGCCATATGTGTTTACTTGAATGTAATAATTTCTGTCTGCATTAATAAACAGGTATATGTACTGGACAGATTGGGGCGATAATCCTTACATAGGAAAGGCTGGTATGGATGGCTCAAACCGTAGGAATGTTGTAAATGAATCGTTGGGATGGCCCAATGCCTTAACCATCTCCTACGAAACCAACGAGATATTTTGGGCTGATGCTCGAGAAGACTACATTGCTGTAGCTGACTTGGAAGGCCGAAACAAAAAGATTATAATAAGTAGAGGTAAGTTGTTCTTTATATCTGTCGAAAACTAATTTATCGACCACTGACTAAAGAATTATTTATATTTTCTGATAAACTATAAAAAGGTGTACAGGTTGATGGAAAATGATAGAATATGGTGTATTTGGAAAGAAAGTAGAGCATTTCTCCTGTTCCGAGAGTAAAATTATATATCAGTTATGCCCTTTTTTCTATTTAACATAATTTTATCGTCGTAAGTTTTCCCAAAATAAGCCTCAGATTAATGATCGTGCAAAAATCACTGCACAACTTGAGATGTTAAACGGTATCTCTATGCTTGGTAGTTTCCTGCCAGAACAAAATGAAGTTGATATAACAGTTACTTTTGATTTAAGAAGTAAGATGATGTATAACTGTTATTTCGACTATAGAATAGATTGAAAAGCAGAGCACTTTTATCCTTGTACCATATGGCATCTATTGATATTTATGATTATAACTCCAACATGCCTTCTCGCGAAGCTCGCTCCGCTCCTCAGTACCATCCCAGCCTTCAGGTAATCCAAAAGCTCTTCAAACTAGCTCATCCGGTCTAAACACGATCCTCACCAGAGCTGCCAATCCATCCCTTTAAACGAAGTAAGTGCAAAAAATCTCGCTGCGGATCCTTTTTTTTTTAATATCTATCCGGCCTTCGAGCATTCCATCATTTACAAGACAACAGCTGCATTTCATCCAACCTTATTTACCTTCTACACTGTAACCTATGTCCGCTTTCTACATTGTCGAAACCCACAACTATCCGCATCAACAACTGTCGTTACTTCAAATCACCACTACCTCACATCTCCATATGTGAAGACACTTCATATCACGGTCATACTTTTGAAACCTTCCATTGAGTATCGTGAAGATCCCCAATCTTGAATCCTCTACCATAGTTAGAAAGAGATGAGAACAGACGTTTAATACTATCATCTCTGCTAATCATAAACGTGTCCTTAACTGAATGTAACTCTTTGCACACCATCCTTTTATCCTTTTTGTTTTATCTATTATCTTCCCGCTGTTTTTTTTATCCTAGTATCATCATCAGGAAGTCTCTTTACGAGTCATCGTTACCCCCCCTCTGTCTTTGCGTCTGTCTCTGTGTTTTATCCTGCTACGTTACTATCTGGATAACTGAATTCTCTTCCCTTCATGGCCTGGCCACCCGGTTTTCAGTATAGGAACATATCCATTTTTCTTTAATTTTTTTTTTCAATTCTTTACTGTGACCATGCCTTTGGCGAAAGGTCGCCGTTCTTTTGTTTCTGTGTGAAGTATTTATGAACCTCTACCATATTCTATAGATGTAAGTAATATTTTTCTACCTTCTCTGTCTCTCTGTTTGTATATGTATGTCTGTCTTTGGTTGCAAGAATACTTATACTTTACCCTTTTTCTTTGTCCATGAATGATGTCATGGTAACTGAGAAGCCAAATCCTGTCAGATGTGCACATTCCTATTCATATGTATCTTCGTACAGACTATGGAGAACGTCTGAAGGAATTTCGAATTGTAGAGTGATAGTGGTGGTAATAAATTCAGAATGTGTGGCACTCCACGTCAAATCGGACAGAAAAAATCCAGACCTGAAATCCCTGAAATTCATCAAAAGTCCTTTTTATTCTAATGAAAAGTACAAACATTTATGATGTTAGAATAATGTGTGTGGAAGTTAAACCCTTGTAAAGTTTCTAAAATAAGAGTGATATGTAAAATTGCATAAGGTAAACGCACCATTAGTGGACACTTGAAGAGAGATGTTGTAAAATAAAATTTTCGTAAGGGCGGGAATCACTTCACCTAAGTGAGAAAATTTAATATACAGGGTGTCTATCGGTCACGTAAGTCACTATATTATAGTATGTTCTGATGCCACTGAATATTATTCGCTCGTCTTTGGTTTCATGTGATATTTCTGACACGATGTTGAAGTTAGTTCCTATTATGTATTACGAAATGTCTTTGTTTCAAGCATATAAATGGCCAAACCAACTATAACTTAGATCTGTTCTACAAAGCAGGGGGTGTCCATTACCGGTACGGCGAAGTCAGTTTTTGTCCAGTTTTGGACACTCACTATTCATTACTGGGTTGAAATCAAAATCCTTGGTTTAGTTGTTATCAACGTCCTAAGCGAGCTGGTGGGCTTCTAAGGACGAGACTTATTGGTAAAGTGGGCTACGAACCACTTCGTTCAACAGCCTTCATCGGAAATTGAACCCATGACCACGCGCGCAGAAAGCGAGTGCGTTAAACTCTCTGCCACTCCGAGGGCGAAACCATAATTCTGTTGTTATATTTCAACTTGGGAATTATTATTTACTCTTCATGACCATGTTTGTCAGAAAATTTTTTGGTCAAAAAATATATATATATATGGAGCTCCTGCGTAGCCTAGTCGGTAGCGCGCTCGACTTCAATGCGAGCGGTCCCGGGTTCGATTCCCGGTGGGGGCTCAAAAATTTCGGTGTTGACCCAGCATCGTGAGGACAATTGGGGAGCTGCTGTGAATAAAAGACAGTGGCGATCACAGTGAGAGCTTCGGCTCTCCTCTCCCAACCCGTCTGGTCAGCGTGGGAGTAGTAGACCAACTCCTCCCTTCGGGGAGAGGCCTCATCCACTAGTGGATTGAATATGGCTGTGATTTTTTATTATATATATATATATTTTCCAATGATGGACGTGGGATATGTCCATTAATGAAATGATTTGTTTTAGTATTGAACACGATCCATTACAACTTAGACTTTGCATTTTTATGACTACAAGGAATCTATGGCTCAGGCCGGGATAAGGAAGCGGGAAGGAGTCGAACAGGTCTAAGTTGAAGGTGTCATCAGGACATTTGTCTGGTATGACTGAGGATAAAAAGACTGTTGAAACCTCAGTAAGGATGATCGACCTCTGGTTTCAAACCCACGACCTTCGGAATGATCACGCAGTGGAATTCCGTGAAACAGTCATGTAATCCAAGCACAGCATTAAACATATAATCTTGTTGGGTAGTCAGATTCGAAACATCAGCTATGATTATTTAAGTTATTTTGAGTTAAACAATTTGCCCATTACTAGAATTCTAGGGTTTTCCGTGTCCATCACTGGTACAAAAACAACGTTAGATAAAAAAAAAATATGATTTACTCTCAAATACTGTATATTAATGAAGGTAATTAGTAGAAATCACTGCAAGAAAGCATGGAGAACGTGTAACTTTCTCATTTGATCAATAAATTTGAACTGTATGTGATTAAAAAAAATGTAACAGTGAAAAGTTTCCTTGAAGTGTCCATTACTGGTGCATTTACCTTATAGTCTCCGATTAGTTTGAACTACCACAACTCGTATATGTCCAATTTCGATAAAATTTCGTACAAAATGCTCAAGGCAAACAATCATAAACAATGAAGTATCAGTGTACAACTAATTTACGAAAACCTGAGATTCAGTGGAAATTAATGTAGATTCACCTGGTACAGAAACTTAAAGGAGCAATTAATATAATTCTCTAATAGTTCAGCTACCAAATAATTTCAAAAGGCAAGGGAATTTTTGGGATAAAAAAGTTTAATAAATAAATTCTATTTACCTTGTTTACCCCTTCGCAACTTGGCCAGACTTTGCATAGATTTGAATAAGTATATGAAAGTCGAGTTTTATAACCTTCGTGATGTAGGTGTGTGGATCTTTTGGTGTTGATAGCCACCTAATACCGTGTAAGTCCACCTTTTACCAAGTTTCCTCGGCATGAATCACGTAATATGTAGGAACGGGTATTGCATGGACTTTACAATAGAAATCTAATCTTTCTATCCACTGTCCCAACCATCGTGGAAAACGACCAAACATACCGTAGTTACCAAATTAGCAGTTCGTGTCATCTATTTCCGGTGATGATCATAAATACTACAATAGGTGCCACAGCTAAACCATATACACGTTACTAAACTTGACTTCAGGTCATGTGTACAGTCATCCACCCTAGGTTACTATGGATAATCGTTGCTATGCACCCATGGAAGTATTAGGGTGGACTATGTACAGTAACAGATGCAGATGGCCAGCCTCTGTCTTATGCCTTATTCTGGTAGATCTCTTCAGATATAACAGTAGTTCCAGCGAACGCATTGTAAAAACACCGCACGGCATAGAAGTCCCTCCTCTTGTTTGACATGTCACGACTGTTCCTATACCTCATGAGGTTGACGCCAGTCCATCCACACGAAGTAGTTTGAATAGTAACTTAGCAGACCAAATAACATTACACTATAAAAAATTAGGAACTGGTGATAGCGTAGTGCCAGTTATTAAAAAAATGGTTTGTGAAGATGACAGATACACCAGTATGTGGTGGCAGTTGTAGTAATGTTGATGATATACCCGTGGTGATATCACAGACACAAAATGTATGCACTGCCACTAAAGTAAATGCTCCTTGGTTCGACACTTACGTATCCTCTGCCCTGCAACGCAGGTAATTACATTTGTACACAGTTCTCCTCAGTGACGTCACAATTGTCACCACAAAATGACCGCCGGTGGTCGTTGTGTGTGTGCGCACTGACTCAACCATAAAATAGGAATGGCACAACAAAATACAACATAATTCTTACCTGAAGCGCTCACACGACCAATAAATACATGTATACTATGACCTAGCTCACTATTTAATGCATGCACCTTATCAGCTGATTGGGAAACACATAGAAACATCATCATGAATGGAATTTTATATGCATCATTTTAGCTATTCACACATACACAAATATTAAACGAGTTCTAGATGCCAATACCAATTTTGCCACTTTAATTCTCAACTTGTATTAATTTTTACTTGGAAAATATAAAAAGCACTTTTTTTGGACACACTTGTAATGATGCGTAAGTCGACCGGACCGGATAAGTTACGATACGGACACGGAAACTCAGTTTTTGGCGTTGCCAGGTACACAATTTTTTTTCTGTTACACCAAACTGTCTTCTGGGCATGGAGGTACCAAAAACATCTTCTATGCAGGAAATAACTTGATTTTGAAGAAATTCACTCGCCTAATTGCTCGTAGTTGCTCATCTTACCAAACATAACACTTCTTTTGGTCGAATGTATTGATAAATTAGCTAGAACACAAACTAAAATTGACGACATTCACTCAGATGTCCCATGTAGCTCTTCAGTCTTTGGTGGTCAAGTTGCGAGTAGTTTTTGTGCTGAGGTTCTTCGCGCTTTTTCGTAAAGACCTCCCAATTTCAGTTAAACACTTCGAAAATGACCAATGCAGTACTTGGGTTCAAATCTGAACGTTAACAACTGTCCACTATCACCTCTCGGACCCTCCATTTAGCGTGAATAAATTTTCACATCAACTCCGACGATGGCGTCACTGCACACACAAAAAGAGAAACAGAGAAAAGGAAATACGTTTTTGCTTGTTTTTGTCCAAATTAAGGAAGTCCTCTGCAGTGAGCATCACTACGCATTCCTCATCACACATTTTACACAAGTGCATACGAGTGACACCATTAGCGCATGTCATATCTACGAGAAAACTGATGAAATTCACTGAAACTAATCGGGGGGTCCCGATTGTGCTTGCAATGATGCTGTTCCTTTTTACTAGAGTAGGATGGCGAGCATGGTCAAGCCGGTGGTGGCATCTGGCGGGCGAGCAGAAAGTTACTCAATGCACATCACTGCATCCACAACTGAGCGAGATGCGACAGAGAGAGAAAGGGAAGGGAGGGGGGAAATGGGTCAGTCTCTCTCATGTTGGCTGGCAAGGAAATAAGCATGTATGTGAACGTTCCGTTCACTGATGCGGCTGGCGAGAAAAGTAAGTGTGTATATTAACTTCACATCCATCTGTGGAGACACACTGCCACAACACTAGTTATGGATAGTCCATGTACGGTCATGCAAAAAAACTTTAGCTGGTTTTTACAATTCGAAGTGGCCAGTACACAGTGTTTTTCGCATGTAACTACGTTAAGAGTTTACCGAGACTAAGTGACTTCCAGAAAAATCGTCTTCAACATATTCTTTGTGTCCACTAACCACTCTCCAAAGATCTTTATCAGGTATCCTGGTTGGTGCACAACCAAAGCAGGTTTACCCTGAAACAACTGCCTACTGCATTCAATATTGCGGATGGGGGACCTGTCAGCCAGTGGATCATTAGACGTTCTATGCATCTTTGTCTGCTAAGTTAAGATCCAAACTGTTCCGCTTATAAAAACATGTAAATTTGGTGTCAAGTATGAGACATTGGACCTGTCGTGCCGTGTGATATCATTCTAATCAGATGGATGAGCTGTGATGGTGTAGTGTGTTCTCAATTGGCTTCGCTAGGATCATTGGTATATACGAAAAACTCCCTTACCGTATGAGGTATGTGCAGAGGGTTTCTTACCATCTACACCAGTTAATGTTCATCCATATGACGCAAGTCTGTTTCTCCAACAGTTCTTCCAACAGAAAATTCACCTCCACACGGTCGTTATTCGTCCCCGAGGTTCACAGACATTAATTAAGTGGAATATCTCTGAGATCATGTCGAGCCCAGTGTTCTTTCTCTAGACCCACTACCGCACGGAAGTAACTTATGGCTTGCCGTTGATATTTATGTATGATTCGCAATACCACAATAACATTTTCTACACCTTGCATAATCCATACCGAGGCAGTAGTCTTGACAAGAGTTAGCCCTAGACGCCATTAAGTGGCTTTGTCAACTCGTGTGGAATATCAGTGTATTTGACAACACATCAAAGTCACATATTATGTCTATTATGAATTTTTCAGGACTAGATTTTCCATATATATATCTTTGCAAAGTTCCAGTAACTTTGATATTGTAAAAACGAATTATCTTATTGAATATCCACTTCCTCTTCAAGCTTTAACTGTCAAGTTTGGCGTACCATATGTACTGATATTTACATTTTTGTGAAAATTTTGTTCGTCTTAAGCATTACGCCCTGAGTTGTCGAAATCGGACACATGAATGAGAAATTGATTGTTTAATCAAATTGGACATCACATGCCATTTTCCATATTACATAATTATGTGTTGTCCGTCCAACTATGGTATTTGCAGATATAGCTGTATTGGACATATCTCGAGTGCACTATTATCAAATTGATTACTGCACGACTTGAGTGCTGGGTTGGTACCGTCACTGACCTTAGTGATTTTATGTAGAGTATTGCTAATTGCTTTGAAACTCGAGTATAGACTTCCTTGGTTCTCATTTACGCCATAGAGTGATTCGGCAGTGAAAGCTTGAGGCTCGAATGTCGTGCTAATGGACAAACAGATACAATTAAGCCAACTATGAACTCTATAAATTCGTGGGGGTAGCCTAGTACTCAAAATGTTCGTGACAATTATTTATTATACTTGAAAATAACTCAATGCACATTTGTCACATGTTTTTACTAATATTGCAGACACTTGGAGACTACTAAACTTTCTTTGAAAGACCTATCTCTATTCTCGATCTCCCACTGTTACTCATGTTACAGAATTATACGTTGTTGAATGTTTGTTCATAAACTTACTTACTTATTCAAAATATTGGAAGATGCATCTCCGGCCTGTCTAATAAATAATAAACTTTTACTCAAACTGCAACAATATTTTCATTTTAAAATATTATGTGGAAACACACCTTGTAGCTACTTTTCATATCACATATATAAGACAAAAAAACAAGGAATACATGAATATCAACTGATTACATAGGTTATTAGATGTTGCCCAATATAGAATGAATCCTACTCTAATATATTTTGCTGCAGTATTACTTTGCTTAATTGTTCAATAGAATTTCTAAATATATGTATATTTCATAACAGTCACCGCTTAAGAATGATATAAGATGATGAGATAAGGATGATTTAAGCTTCTTAGGCGGTCAGTTTGAACATGTTGTAGTTCTACTTTTGGCCACTAGATGTTTATAAATACTTCGATCACCGCGCGCCCGTCTGAGCTTTTACCAAACTACGTAGTAGTGAAGTTCTCTTCAGGAAACAATTTCTTAAAATTTTATTGTGTGAGGAAAACGGAAAACGGCAAAATCTTCCCTACTGCGCTCGTAGTGTGTGGAGTTGGGGTGAACCGGTCTTTCTGGACTAACTGCAATGACCGCCATCTGCTGTGCTGTATATGTTCCCTTCCATTTTTATTGACTTTGAAAGGATCATGAAAAGAGAGTGACATTCAGAGTTAAGCTTCTCAGATGGAAGCCTACTGACATTGTGGAAACTGAAATGTAAAAGAAATAGTTATACCGAAAACGCGACAAATGTTGATAAAAAGATCAATGTGCGATAATCACTTTGCAAGAAACTAAAAGTTGGACACGACTCAAAAACAGTTTAATCAGTAGTATAACATTTATAAACAAGTGTTGTGGCACTCATTTACTTTCTTGAGGCACATACTTTTTTTTGGGGGGGAGGGGTGCAGGACACTTTTGGAGGCCTAATGTTTTCATTTTTACGTACGTATGCGACTTTGGATTCTAATGTACGTATACACGACAGGCACGCTCAGAAATTCACCCTGTTCCAAGGGCGTTGGCAGGGAGGGGGCAAGGGGGCATTTGCCCCTCCTGGACTTCAGTCTTTATATCTCTTGCTATTCTATTTCCATATATTTGTTGCGTGTTTTTATGCTTTTATTTCATAACGAGAACTTGGGATACTGCTGTTAAATTTCCCCATTTATTGCCATATTCATTTTAATCGTTATAATCACAAATACACCAATTTACAACTTCAAAACAAACTTTGTAAAAACATCAAAACTAAAAACACGAATGACACTATTGTACCATTATGTAACGCCTAATTCTTTGAACGTCCTTTTTTTTTACCGAGTTTTTCTAGAAAGCAAATTAAAAAGAATAGAATAGATTCTCTTTCGCTCTCTCTCTCACACACAGACTTATTTACAAAGTTTAGAAAGCACCACTAAGCCAATCGTAATATCCACATTCTTTTAAAGTAGTAATTTAGGGACCCTCATCTTAAAATACATTGGTACTCACACCTCGTATTTTAAATCTTTTAAAAGTACCGAACAAATCAAGAACAATACTGAAATTTTTAAACGCGACCTTTCTAATGCTCATTAACATTTATGAAATGAGCTGTTTCAGATTTTGAGGCTAATTTCTTAGCTAAGATATTCAAAGGTCGTAACTTCAAACGGCATAGCCCAAGATTTCAATTTTTTCATCAATAAAAGGTACCTTCAAATTATGGATTACTTCATTTGATAGATGCTCGTATTTTCTACCCCTCTTTCAAAAATAGCATTTTGATCGTGATTTTCTAATCACCCAGTTCCATCCTAAACTAACCAAGGTCAAACTAATCCTACACTCTAATTTCCACATTCTCCAGTCTGACCCAGACACAAGATCAATATTCCCACCAAACCTAGATTAGTTTTTCAACATCCACCTAAACTTAGAAACATCTTTTTCCGTACGAATCCATCCTTGCCACCACACCAAACCGGCGCACAGACATGCCAGAGACCCAGATGTAAGGTCTGCTCCATTTTCATCACTTCTCCCACAATCACTATCAATACTGCAAATGGTCGGTACACCCTCAATCCCAAGGGTACATGCCACACCCCTAATGTTATATACATCCTAACCTGCAAGTTCTGTGATGCCTTTTATGTGGGAGAAACAAGTTGTGCTCTTAACATTCGAATTAATAACCATCGTCACTTCTTTACTATCAACAAACCGGATGCCCCAGTTTCCTTGCACACCGAGTCCCACAATACCAGTTTTGATCTATCTTTCTTGGTTGCCATAATCCATATTTTACCCCCTACGACCAGCACCTCAACACGCCGTCTGTGGGAGAATGCCTTTATTCACGGTTTGAGCGCGAAAATAAAACCTGGCCTTAACCTTCTGTAACTCTAAGCTCCCCTTTTCCTCTGCATTTTCAACACATTTCCATCCACGATCCCACCTTGTACTTACACGCTATTCAGTTATTATTATTTCAAGTTCCGGATATCTACGCGCTACTGCAGTCAGTTGTTCTCCAGTTTTGATATTTTGTCCGCTACGTGTCGCCACTAGCTCTTCAAACTTGTACTTTGTGAACACGTGAACTTCGCTGTCTTCCTCTCTACTTGAAAAAGTGTGAATACACGAAATATAGTGACTTTTTTATG
Organism: Lepisma saccharinum; assembly: GCA_022664845.1. NCBI lineage: Eukaryota > Metazoa > Arthropoda > Insecta > Zygentoma > Lepismatidae > Lepisma > Lepisma saccharinum. The sequence goes on from JAGDQP010000158.1 coordinate 36,925, forward strand.
TATACATGTAAATATGTGTGATCTAATGCGTTAGTAAGCTATAAGTAATCCTTTTTTTCCCTTCATTTGTCTTAAATTTACCTTATATATAACAGTGTCTGCTAAAATAATTCGAAATTGTAAATAAAACGCCCAGTTTCTGTGTAAAAAAAAAAAAAAAATGGCCGAGATATGAGGGGGTAAAACGATCAAGGCCGCCTAATCAGAACCATTGGTGGTTTACCAAAGTTTTTCGCTAATACTTACCGTTTTCAAAATATAGAGGGTTAAATATTTGACCGCGTGGCTGAGAGACATGTGCCCATTTCCACTGAACTCTCACACCAGGGAAATGCCGGGATAGTACACTTCGCTTACAAAGTTTTATTTCAAGAATGTGTCCAGAAATATATATATATATAATAAATAGTCTTTTTTTCTAGGTGGCAGCTTGGGGCTAAGTGAATAATTCTTTGTGGGGAAAAGCGAATAGTGATGTTTTTCTGTGGTAAAATTTCTTTGCTTTTACGTTCATTTTTATATGTACCCACGTATTTATATCTTTTATAGTTAATAATAATTTTGTTCTAATCGTTCTTACTTTCAATTTATAATTATCTTTTATGTTTAATTTTGGGTATAATTTATCTTTTGTGTTTAACACAGAACCTTTGTGGGTAAGTTTATGTTGATTCATTTGTCCCCATTGCTGTGATTCACTTTGCCCCCCTATAGGTGCAAAGCGAATAAATTGTGTTGTTTAAGAATTTTAATAATATTATTTGTATATAGATTTCGTTCACCTTTTTTGTGCTGCCACTTGGAAGTTAAATAATTGAATAATCATAGAATTACGTTTACTTTATTCTATAGTGCGTAATTTTTGTTTCTGTTTAATAAATCTGTTAAAGTTGAGTGATCCACTTTGCTCCCCTTCCCTTCCTCTATGGAAACTAGATGTGAATGAGGGTTTCCTAAATTAGCACACCAGGCAAAATCCGAGATGGTACCTCTCAACTAGGTGCTGGCCGCCAAAGATGCTTAAAGGCCGTAAATAGCAATTCACATTTAACAAATGGCCAGTAATAAATATTAACTTTTGCAGTTACGAAATTTACTTTGTGATAATTCTCAATTTACAGAATTTCGCAACTACTGAAACTTAACGAGCGTGAAAAAGAGTCATTTTGTAACATCTCATATTAATAGAGAAAATAAAACATGTTAATGACACAAACTCTAAGAAATTGACTTTTTTGTAGTATTGTCAGTGTGCAACAAATGACTCGAGAATCAGAAAGTAATTCTCCCTTTTCTCTTTACGCTTTTCAACATGCAATTTCTATATCCTAATTTTACTAGTCAAGTGTTCGGGTGAAAGTGGTGGCAACTTCGCCCCCTTGCCCCTCCTAATCGTCGCCCAAGATCTTACGAAACAGTAGTTTAGAAAAAATAATACGGCAAGGTCACGAGTATGTTCCAAATATAACTAGATACGGGGATTACAAGAAAAACGAGGCAAGATTTGTGCTGAGTTTAGAATTCGTAGTGGTCGTAAGATATATGTAACCATTGTTGTCAACAATACCTTGAGTCTTACAATGAACGATAAGTCATATCGAAAATATAGAGTGCACATGTCCTGAGTATTGGTGTATTACAGGTTTGTGCTAAATCTTATGTTTTTATGTCAATTTAGTGATGAGTTATAGCTGATTATTGTTGGCAACAATCGCTTGATTTCAACAATGGTTAATGATGAAATCGAAAATCTGATATGCTGATGTACTTCGTTTGCACGTGTTCTTTCTTTTCTACTTTGAGTATCGAGAAATGAGTTCATTCTTGGACTATATCGATGTTTGAATTTTTTAAAAATTCCCATTAAAGAGATAGAGCGTTTTGAGCGCCATCTAGCTTTCGAGATTCACATTAAGTAGTCCTTTAGATTAACCTTAAATACCGGTCTGTATAGCACTTCTCACAATAATCACCATCAGGTTTCCTTTTAAGTGTTTTGGTGAACGGATAATATAAAGACAATTCACTTCTCAACTTGTCATAAAGCGCCACTAATTAAAACATTTCACAGAATCTTCCGTTTACTACCTGGCTTGTATGTAGAAAGTTCTGGCATGCCTTAATTCACTATTTTATTTCTACCTTACCTCAAGTGACCACTAACGTATATATCGTCTCCTCTCTGCATCTTGCTCTATAAATCACGTAGTCTTGTTCATATTACATATTATAACGATTTATGAAACTACTCGTATGTTGGCGGTTTATTTTACTTCGGAGTGTCCACTGTATGTCTATTTTCCTCACCGTCGTCCGCGCGTCTCCCGCTGTGCACTGTTGCCAGTCAGTACATTGTTACCAGATCCAAATCTAGGCGATCACCAAATTACACTGCTATACTGAACACAATGAACAGTTACGTAGATTAGGTCGAATTATGCAGTTGTCGAGCGGGAACGTATCTAAGTTCCAGCCCAACCGATATTTCCATATACTCGAATAACGAAACAGACTACAGTATTCGGAAATCCTTTGCAGTCCTAAATCGAAGGTGGTGTCACGAATAACCTTAGACAAGATAAAGTGAGATACATAGTCAAATATAGAATAGACTTCATGTGCTTTGATACCACGATAATCAATTATTGTGAGCAGCATATACAGTACTATGCAAAACACACTTGACGTGACATATGTAACAGACTTGTATCAGGACCGAAATAATCTCCATTTTTATATATTAGTAATTATTTATAAAAAAGACTTATTACAAGTCCAAAGCAATCAACAGTGTTTACAAGTCTATATTACGTTCGTTGTGATGTCTTGTTACTTCAGATTAACAACATGAATACAGAATAATTTAATATGAAACGCAATATTCCTTTTAATGTGTTTCCTCTCATTTAAACACTTTCAGCACACATACTACTTTTATTTTAGCAAACTTCATCTGTATTCTATTGTTTCTCCATCTTGAAAATTTTGTAACAAACCAATTTTTGAAATTTTTATTAAATAATAGTGTTTGGGGCATGCATTACAAATATCGTACAAGATGCACTACATTCACCAATATTGAGTTCTTTATCAATTAAAAGCAGAACGTATTAAAAAAAAAAAAGAAAAGAAAGAGCACACGAAATCAACGAAAAGTTCTTTCTGCTCGCTCCATTTTGATTTTTTAGAACTGTTGACTACATATTACACAAACTCAATTCAATTCAGTTTATTCTGCGCAACGAACTTAATATAGGTTCTCATAACCCCTGCTTATCTGTGGATAGAAAAATCGTATTGTATTCAACTGATGGTATATACTTTTAGAAAACCTATATATTAGTTTTATGTTATCTATGGGTTTCCAATCACGTTGATAAAATAATAATAATAATAATTGTGAATGCTTATTACTTGCGGATCCTTTTGGCATATATGAAAATGCATTTCTTTGAATTAGGAACATTATTTGAATTTGGTTTCAATATAACTTTCTGTTAGTTCTTTTCAGATTTCAGTTACATTGGTGCATGATCTCGACGACAGTAATGATCAAGTGATTGAGTTGTGTTTTGTGTTTTATTTCAGAACTTGATTCGAAAGCTATGTTACACCACATATTTGCAATGACTCTCTTCGAAGACTCTTTGTATTGGACAGATTGGGAAACAAAATCTGTTGAGACTTGCCACAAATATAGGGGAGACCAAAGAAGAACTGTAACGACACTTCTTCACAGACCAATGGATATACAGGCTTACCACCCATTACGCCAACAGCCAAGTAAGTAGCTCGTACATTTTTTTTATTTTTTTTGCCAAATTTTCGTGTTATTACAAGATTTTTGTTTATATTGCTCTACGTGTTTTCATGTAAAATGTTCTATTGATAACTATTAAATAAAGAAGTCTAGTCACGCAAGGTCTTTTAAACCCACTACCTTAAAGCAAACTGCCAGCCAGCCATTCGAAAAATACCTTTCCTTCCTATTACATGTAAATTAAATGTAACATCGAAACTAAATTGGGGGGGGGGGGGGGGGGAATCCCAATCATCGCCGCTACAAATCGAACACTGCATTCTAATTCGGAGAACCCGGATTCAATTCCCGGTGCCTGTCATTGCGACCGAGGTTTTCTCTGGTTTCCCTCAGTCATGACAGACAAATAACTTGAATCAGGCCAGGATAAATTCGTTCCGACATCCTCCCCCTTTGTTAAATATATTTAATGTAAAAATGGCCGAAATTTTACTGTATCTAGATATTATTTAGATAAATAAATAACCTAAACCACCACATTACGTTTAATGATTTCACGAATTTTTTATTTTAATTAGTTGTTCTAAACGCATTTAGTTAAAAAAAAAACACCTTGGTTACTTTCTTCTTGCACTAGTGTTACTTTGGACAATAATAATTCAAGGTAAAAGTAATTAATTATTAAAATGCAGACACTTCCATTTACTTCGTCAAGTATTGCACAATCATATAAGGACGGTGTCTTTAATGAACATTTCTATGTGCTATACACTATCTTGTTTATACACTATCGAGATATAAACTTATCTCTTATTAATTTCCTAGTCTTTAAAACTAAAGCAAATAGCAAAGTATAGTTAGTTATTAAAAAACAAAAAAAAGTGGGAGGGGATAGGTGGTTATGGTATTGATATTTATTTAGCTTCCCTAGATTATCGCGTATGTATTAGGGAAGTTGTCATGCTTAGAACTGCAGTTCATCAACTCTTGTAATGCATTTACAGAGAGAATGAAATTAACGATATAATTATACTCTTAATGGCCCTCATACCTTTGGATATAGAACAAAATTCCGTATCTACTCTAGAAATTAGTTGTGAATACACTAATTTTGCTCCAAAATTATATTCGTATTTATTTTGCATTACATATTCAGTTATAGGATAAATAACTTGGTGAGTAATTTAATAAAACCAACATAGCTTTTTTTTTGTTGTTGTTTCTTTAAAGCACAGGTGACCAAGAATGTCATCAGAATGTCCAGCTTTCAAGTGTATTATATTTATTCTGTTTTAGTTCCAGCGAATGAGTTGTTGTTATTCACGCTTGTCTTCATGTAATCAGCGGAACCCGAGTTTGTTTTCTTGTGGAGACAATAGAGATTCGGAGTGCACTTAAAACTGTATATTCCGTTCTTAGAACCTTAAAATCATCTCCATCCGATTGAAGGCAGTGACAAACCACCATCATTTCACCTTGTCCCGAGACTTCGAACAGAACACTCATCATAATCATTATTATTATCAAAAGCATATGACTTTCAAGAATACATTAATTTTAATTATTTTTATTGTGCACAGCATTTCTCTTTAGTGATTTAACTTCTGCACTTTTCCTTGTGCTACTAGTCTTCATTAGGTAATAAATTAATAAAAATCAAACAAACTGTTTAATGACTTTTAATGCTTGTAGCCAAGAAATTTGATGACTTCAAAGTTTAGTTATGAAGAGAAATCACTTTCTTGCTAAGTAAAAATAATAAGAAAATATAATTATTTTTCGTACTGTATTATGGCACATACCTTCTAAAATTTGTGATATTGATCTGTTAACTATGACAAGCTGGAAAATTAAAGCTACGTTGAAAACATCGTGTTAAAAAAATGTGTCAGTTACAATTCAACATTTTGAATTTTATCGTGTTCCAGTGGAAAACAATCCTTGTGAAGACAATGGTGGATGTAGTACACTGTGTCTGCTGTCACCAGGAGGTAAAAAGAAGTGCATGTGTCCTGAAAATTACGTTTTGGATGCTGATGGGACGAGTTGTAGAAGTAATTGCACTTCCGCTCATTTTGTTTGTGCCAAAACATACAAGTGCATCCCTTTCTGGTGGAAATGTGATAGACAGGTAAGACTTTCTTGTTCACTGATCATTACAAAATGACAGATATTTTTTTTTTTAAATAGCCTTCGTGAATTATATAATTTTTGCGAACCTTCCTTTTTTAACCCTTCTTCCATGTAATTGCAGATATCTCTTTTATTTTATTTTATTTATGGTCTTTGCGCGTCTGAGGCTCAGCCCGGGATACGGGAGGAGATAGGCCCTGGCCGACACCTTCCCGAATCCTATGTTGAAGGTGCCATCCCGGCATTTGCCTGGTATGATTAGAAAAACCTCAGTCAGGATGGTCGTCCACTGGAATAGAACCCACGACCTCCCGAATGCTACGCTAATGCTCTACTATTCAACTACGGCGGCTCGGTAGTTGCAGATATCAATAGTAATTTAAGAAATGTATTTTTAATGTTTTATATAATTTTGTAGTTCTTTGTGCGTATGTAAGTGAAAATCTCAAGTGCTGTCTGGAAAACATTCCATCTTAAAACAGAGAACAGATTCAAAATTCAATATTGCTGGCCTTTAATAGTTCTTGAAAGCTACGGGGTTACGCGCCGTGAAATTCGTTGAATAGGGATGGTAGCGGCCAGGTCCTATATTGGAGGCATTACCCTCCATTTGCCTGCTGGAACTGAGGAAAATGCTGGAAAACCTGTCAGGATAACTGACTAGAGCGGAATTCGAACATGCGCTACCTCCCAATGTTCATGAAAAGTCTACGACAAAAACAGTTTGAGATTATTATGTGCCATTTTACTAATAAGTTAGATAATTTATTTTTGTGCGTTTATGGTAAGCTAGCATAGTAATAATCAAGTATGAAGATATATTGAGCTGTTTTTTGTAATTTGGAAGCTTTAAAGTTACGTGAAGACTATGTAATTACTTATGTTCAAGAATATTCTTTGGAATGTTTATTTTTTAATTTAATTTAATTTTATTTATTTATTTTAATTACGTATTTTGAACTGTGCTTTTATAGGACTTTGTGATCTTGTATTTTTTTCTTAATATGTACATATATTTGTGTGAACGCATTTTCTGACATCCCATTCAGGACAGTAAAAGCTGAACATCAAGTTGACAAAGAAAGCAAGTGTAATTTGATCTGAACACTTTTGTGGTTATATTTTGAATCTTATGGCCGATTTCAATAAATTCTTCTATGTTGGGAACGATACTTAACTATAAATATAGGAAAGTTGTGTTGAATTGGCCAAGAAAAAAAAATGATATATTTCTATCTTCGCAGCGCATACTGTAAATTAATGAATTTGAAATAACTACATCTTTTTTAATTATTTTTTTACGTTAATTCTTTTGTTTTTAATTCTTATTGTATAGGACGATTGCGGAGATGGATCAGATGAACCGAAGGGGTGTCCACCGTTCCAGTGTTTGCCAGGTCAATTCCAATGTAACAACACAAAATGTATTCATCCTTCACAGCTGTGTAATGGAAATTCTGAATGTGGTGATGATTCAGATGAAACAGATTGCAACAAAGTAAGTCTACATTCATTCATTCAATCTTGTTCCAGTTTTTAAGTGTGAAAAGTTCATGTACCGTATGTTCTGATTCTTTTGTTTGAATGAAAAAAACAAAAAAAAAGAAGAAAAAAACGTACATGGAGATGTCAATTTAAACAAAGGGAAATTCTTGAACGGCATTATGTAATTGCTCTCTAGTCTTGCTCGAAGTTTTTGAACTTCCGAGTTAGTATTAATTGCAGTAGAAAATCCTTTTTGCTTAATTTTGTGCGAGTACACATATACACTCATTACACTTGGCAAGACAAATACGTAAAAATAAATGGATAAGATAAAAGAGGCTATGTTATTTCGTTAGATACGTTTGTGGAATGCTCGTGTGTGTGTTTGTAAATGTTAAAATTATATCTATGACTTATCCGACTCACCGTTTATTTTGATTTATATAGTTTCTAGAGAGTGATAAAGGTTATTGAAAATGAGTCTTAAATAAAATTAACGTTATGGCGAAAACTCGGTTTATTTTTTCGTTATACAGCCATGTCAACCTTAAGTATTAAAGGTCATTGATCAGGTTGATGAATAAGAATCTGAGATCTCAGGTTTAAACATAAATCAATAACTAAGTAGCTGAAGTTTGCGTAAATATACAATTGGTTTTAGAAAGTAATATTATAAAGTGCAAATGAGAGAAAGTTACCCATGGATAACTTCAAAAGCACGGACAATAAGTAATGTAGGCAACTTACTTGTTTTAGAGCGGTGCAATCCTCCGATATCGTCTATTCGGTAAGAGTGTCGATCTGCGAGAGCTGACCGTAGCTTATAAGCTTTCAAACCGTGACTTGACTGATTTAGAAAAACGTTAATCACATGTCGCGGCGGTTAATATTCAATTTAGTAAAATCATTGTGACGTCACTTATTGTCGTACGTTGCCTCTGTTCATCCAGAGTTCAAGCATTTCACAATATTACTTGTTCCGCGTTTTACCTAAATCATCAGCTACTTTCAAGTGAGCTTTTATTTCTTAGTTTGTACATTCTTTGCATTTCTGTCTTGACATTATTAGGATTTAAAAGTACGTCATTTACAAGTTGCTTTTCTATTACATCCATGAATTATTAAAATATAATGAATTCTAAACTTATGTTTTCTCGCCGTATTTAATTTAGATATCAAGGTTTGGTTCACAATATATGAATTTCTTATATCTCCCCTCCCCCACCTCTCTCTCTCGTTAGTTCTATGAAAATGAACTTAAAATTATAGTATCAGTCCATTAAACCAAAGTTGCAAATTTTAATATTGCTTATATTGAAGTAAGTGACAAAACAAAGGAAATGGTGTACCAAGAACCATGCTTGAACGATTCTGAAGCCTTGAAGTTGTTCTTTCATATTTGAATCGTCAGTTCTTCAGAATTGTGTGTACTACAAGAAATTAAAGTTCTATAATTATTTACATAGCGTAAATTTCATGTATACTAATCGGATTTTCAAGACTTTTAACAATGCAAGAATTATGGCTGGAACCTTGTCGTCAATAGCCCCAGAACATGTAATTAAATGTGGTTCCTTGCTTAGTTTAGGTACAAAAATATTCTTATCTTCAAGTACTACCTTGTTTTTTCTGAAGAAGTAAAGTAACTGGTGATAAGTTACTCTGCTTTACTTCCCTTGATTAACATTCCCATGACCAGTTTTGGTGCGACGTTTAAAATTCCGAATCGTTCTTAAAAACAAGAAAGTCCCAACAATATGTGTAAGACGTTTTCTTTAAAATTCCTAAAAATTTTTCTTCCGATGACGGTGATTAACATTTCATTTAGTTTATTGCGGTTAGGTGTACTTAATGAAACCTGAGTTTGTGTTTTCGATAATTACTCTGTGTTGTCCTGCATATATATCAGCAAATGCTTGTTGAGTCTACTAAAACTTTATTCAAATGTCCGTAATAACTTCGGGATTTGGTCTAAATTGAAATTTTTCCGGTTTTTCCGATGGCGAATTTAGACAGGTTTCAAAATTTCTAAATTGTAATGCGACAAACAGTATCACTTCTGTCAGTAAGCCCTATCGGCAATCGATCGTAGACAATGTGTTCTCCGCTTTCGCAAGGAGTGGAGTTCATATTATCATCATCATCATCATCAATTATACGAAATTGCTTTGCTAGGCCTTGAGTATTGCTAGCAGGGATTATTGAGATTTATGTCAGGTCTGATCGTTCTTTACTTTCCTCTTTACAGTACACATGTTTAAATACACAATTTAAGTGTCCAGGAAATGGTACTGTACCAGGAAAGTGTATACCTATCAGGAAGCACTGTGATGGACATGAAGATTGTTCTGGTGGAGAGGATGAACAGAATTGTCCTCCGAAGACATGTCCTCCTAATCAGGTAATGTGATGCCGTCTTTCATTAATTTTGTGGATATTCGCAATGACTTAATCGATTTTTTGCGTGTTCTGATTTGATTACAAGACTTATTATTCATCTACTCTACGCATATTTATTATTTCAATTAATCCATTTTATGGATAGTTTTTAAATTTAAAAATTCCATAAACAAGTTCTTAAACTATTATCAATATTAAATGACAAGGAAAAATATTTAAAACTGAAATTGGCGTTTGGGAGTTGATATGTTTTGTATAGTATTGACCTTGCGTTTTCCTTCCCGTTATGAGAAAGAATGTCGTTACTAGTTAGTATTGATAACTTTGAATCAAAAACTAAAAAGAGTGGAAAATGGCGCCGCTTCGCATTAAATCACCCAGTTTTATTTTACAATGTCTGAATATTGCAGGTAAGACTCAATTGATCATCAGGTTTCTTTGCAAGAAGTTTCATATTCAATACAATATTTTTCAAATACAAATTTAGGTATACAAATGTATTAAGACATTTTGAGTATTAAATTAATATAAAATATCAAAAAATAAGATCCGTAGACTTCCTTTTTCATATGTATTTACATGAAAAAATTATCAAGTGAACTAAAAAGAATCTATACTGAATTACTAAAATTAATTACAATTTTGTCATAATGATACGAAAACTAAGAAATGGGGAAAATAGTACGATTCAACAGACGTTACCGACGGTGGTTGTATTGCGGAAAACTTAGTAGTACATTTTTTATCACAATTTAAAGCAATTTTTTTTTCTTTTGTATTGTTAATATTTGTTTTAAAGGATCAGGAAGTTCATGCAACTTTATTTTGGTCTACTATCCTATTATTGGCATATTTTATATTCTGATTTTGAAGCTCATTTCATATCTTTAGTTCTTCTTGATGTGAGTAAACAATGTTTTATTGAATTTGTTGATTCCAACATAGCAATATTATATGCTGGTGAATACTGTGGATGTGAGTTAACTTAATGTGAAAAGAAACAGCATGGGTCCGAGGACTTTGACAGTATAGTTTAAACGTAGAGAACACAGGGGAAGTAAATATAAGTGGATGTATTAAATATAACTGTGCTGTTTGAAATGTGAATTGAAATTAACTTAAGTTGTTTCTATATTTTAGTTCCAATGTGATAATGGCAAATGCATTCCCTCTGTATGGGTTTGCGATGGAGACGGTGACTGTGGAGATTCGTCTGATGAACGTCCGAATTGCAAAGATCGAGAGTGCCCTGAAGATCACTTCAGGTAAATTACAATGGAAGATTTGCAAAACATGTTTCAATTCTCTTGTTTATTCATAGCTTAAGGATAATAGTGTAGGCCAATTTACAAAGTTAGCAAAATATATTCATAATCTAGTAGGGGAGATCTGGGTTTTGGTTTGTTCTCTCTGTAAACTTAACTGATAGAATACAGTGGAAGGGAAGTCATTGTATAACTGTCTTTATAGTACTTTTAATGGGAGAAAGTTTTTCTGCCAGGTTTCTACTATATAACAGGGAGTTCTTTTCTTTTAATAATAATAATAATAAAACAAACTAGGAAGAAATTATAAAAGACATTAGGAATTTTGTTTATCTTACCGAAACTGTAGTAACAAGTGAACACATGTGTTTTTCTTTAAACAGGGTGATGTATGTTACCTGCGGTATAAAAGTCATGCATTATACTCGTAAGCTTTTCCAAAAACTTAGAATACCACTTTTTTGTTTTTTTACGATGAAGCTATATTTGATTGACTGGAATTAATAACAAAATTTCCTTACATTTTTATTCTTTTAAATGAATAAAATTTGTCTTTTCCCAGAACATTGGTTTCGTGTATTTATCAATCGTATTGGAAAAAAAAAAAAAAGATTGCATTTGTAAGTATATCGATGGTAGGTGCTGGGCAGTCGATATCATTTCATGAACAAACATTATAAATGCTTGTTGTGTAATACTGTTGTTATCTTGCTTAACTTGTAATCGAGAGTCCTAAGATGGAATTGTCCAACCTAATATTTTAAGTGAGGTTCTAAAATTTTCAAGTAAAATCATTGTATATTTTTTTTTTTCAAGATCAGTAAATTGGTTCGTTTAAATCGACTTTTCCCCAGGATTTTTCGTTGTGGGGGGGGGGGGGGGGGGGTAAGAAAAAAATGATATTGACTTTTCATTTTGTAGTTAGGATTATATTATGAAGTACATTACAAACTATTTCTGACAGGCAGGAACCCAACAATATTACGTGTTTACGTTGTATCGAGATAAGCAAGAATTAAGAATTATTAATTTTTACTTGTGACAGTGAATGTCGGTGAACCATAAAATAATAATTTTCATAACAAGTGTTCTTTTACATGGATCACTAAAAGTTATGGACAGTTGCGTACAGCAGACTATTAGTTAACTTATAGAGGAAATCAGCAGTGAGACCTACTACACGATTTACTTTCAAGAAATATATGTGAAGAAAATTAACATATAAAATATATTCCTATTATACAGTATTTTACGTAATATATAAATGACCAAGTTTCTTTAAAGAAGCATTACGAATAACTCCGACAGGATAACTAACTCCGCTGACTAATATTTACGGCCAACTTCATGATCACAGAGACTGCAAGATATAATGATTCTCAGAATATTTGAAGAAAACACTTGTTCGAAATAATGGTTGCCCAACTATTCTGAGGCAGGCTAATTATCCTGAAAGAATTAAAAAAAAAAGTGGGGACGGGAATCCTTCGTACCATTGGTATTACTGTAAACGGTGGTGTCATAAAGGGTAGCCTGTCTCTGTTTCGATCAAAGAAAGTTGTATCAATCAGGGGGGAAAAACAGATCAATATCGTCATGAATTGAAAATTTTCCCCCCAATGGTACTTCACTCGACAGAGTGAAAACTGAAAAGAATATCACAAATCATAATCGTATTGACTCCCTTGATCGAAATAAACCTGGTCTAACCTGCTTTTACTTTTAAGTACAGTTCCAAACCTTGCCTATAAAGTGATCTGGTAAAGTCTGTACTCTAGTGCAATTTGGGGCAGAAATCTCCATGTACCTGCCGGAGCTGAACGATACCTTGTACAACATACAGAGCATGGAGGTTGGACAACAAGAAAACAGTAAAGAGAGAAGCGAAATAGCGAGGTCAACCCCATCAGGAAGCCGTGAGCAAGCCAGCAGGGCCGAGACTATATGCCAAACTATAGGTTGAGAGGTGACCAGGAAGAAGGCTTCAGAACACTGCGCAAGCTGCTGTGCAATGGCACCTTGCTCCGCACTACGAATCAGAAATCAGGAGCGAGAGTAAAAATAGCAGACCTTAATAAGACTCCAGAAACCCGACATGACTTTGGTTGAGTTCACCAAAGCAACAGCCAATTTCAAAAAGAACATACAGAGGAATTAAGTATCAGCGAAGAGGTTAACATCCACTGTAGACAGTTAGTACCGAAGTTGGAAGAAGATTTGGGAATTCAGTTTGGAAGAGTGCAAAACCCGCTTTCGTTCGGAGTTTACGAAGGAAGTAGTCCACCACTCCAATTAGATTTCGCGCTGAATTTCCTGAAGATAAATTTACAAGCAACCAACGAGACTCCAAAGAAAGAAAGGAAGAAACAAGACGCGTACTCTCAAATTGCAGAGAACATGCGAGAGGGACAAACACTGCCTCCCAAAGGTCCCAGGAGAGATACGATAGTCGACCGGTTGAGATTTAAAAAAAGGAAATAAAACTGCAGCATAAAAGTATCATCCATTAGGACCAACAAAACATCCTGAGAAGCGAAAACTGTCTTTCACCCAAACAAAACCTTATAATAAATGAAGATCCTTCTCCAACCAACAACTCTCACAAGTTGCATAGAAAAAGAAGCAGACCCACAACAAGAAAATCAAAATGAATGAATCTATCAGTTATGATCTGACAAAATAATTTAACTATACATGAGAACGAACTTTCCGTTCTGCCTAACCGAATACTTTAACACTCAGAAAGACCCTAAAACTTTAAGGGGAAACCTGATAGGCATTACCAGAGGGCGCTACGTAAGATAAAAAGCAAATTTACTGAAATACAAAATGGCCTTCGCAAGATCGAAGGGAAGTGATACGGAAGATAACGTATCATTTATTGTGTACAAGAGCATACTGGTTATCTACAAAAGATAATGTTAGTACTCCTTAGTCAGAACAAAACGAAACCGGAACCCACAACAAAGACGTGCATTAAACAAACTTAAATCAAGATAACACATCATTATCAAATGCATGGACTAATCAGGGAGTACTAGCCATCCTAAAGAGACAAGACGATGAAGATGAAGCATTGCTACAACCGAAACATTAAAAGTAATTGAAATAAGGGAAATAATTGAAGAAGAACGGATATTCTGAGACCAGTTAGGGAAACAAATTGATCTGAAACTAGAGTTTAAGGACATTGACCAAGAAACTCGTAAAAACACCGTCTGATGGAGTTCATAGCAACCTACTTGACGAATGATGTACACGAAATGTGCACATGAACATACAAACAAATTAAAACCTATTGTTCCATATAGTTAATGATACTTGACAGGAGAGTGTATACACCCCATACATACGAAAAAAGATAAAATATGTCGTAGACGGTAAACTGACAGCCACACAGAGAACTCGTATTCAGGTTATTCCACTACATTCATTAATGGGAGAATGGGACATCGTCAAATGGGAGAATCTGTTAGCAGGTGTGAATAGAAAGCTCGGACTCCATGCCTCGCCCAACACTGTGAAATTTAGAAGAAGCGACATCGTGATAGCTGAGTCTGACTTGGCTGAGGCAATCGTAGATCATCTTTCACGGCATGCAGCAAGTTCCCACCGGATTCAATAAGGCCAGCAACAGTGATTCGAACGGTAGAGGACCCAGTAAACCAGCCTCCTGGGCAATCTTTCTCTAGAATTGGGCAGTCACTCGTGGTTTACGTGCGAGGTTTACTGTCTCTGTTATAACGTGTGATGTCCATTCTTGCGTTTTTTAGTTTTATTGCGAAGTACTAGAATTTACATTACGCTTATTATTTGAATAAGGGATTCCAAGGATCTTTGACGATATTTCGTCGATTAATCGTAACATTTATTTTATGATTATGCCCAGTTTGTAGTGTAACCAAATTTCAACACCACATCAGACTTTTTTCTTCTTCTTCTTAAGTTGTTTTCCCTACTCGAAAATGGTTTGTCGACTCTCCACATCAAAGGCCAGGGTTTAGTTTTCTTTGGGGAGGGGTGTGTACCTTAACATTTAGTGAGGGTTAAAGGGAGGATAGGGAAAACCTTGTGTTTAAATGTTTTCATAGCGATGGAAGTGGACCATACCTTGAAAGCTGTTGTAATTACTGCAAGAATTATGGATTAAAAGTAAAATTAAGTTTATGATAGGTTCCTTCTATCCAGACTTTCTTCGAAGGAAAAAAATAATGTATTCGATGGGATTTAATTACTGTTTGAACGGTGAAAATATTGTAGATTTGTATGATTAAGAAGAAGCTGAAATATTGTTTTACACTATAGCATAAAAATATCAATAAAGCATTAGAATGGCATTGAATTAAATAGTAAATGAGATCTGGCTCAAAACGAATAAATTTCCAATGTTTTACTTTCAAGTATTCTCTCCAGCTCCTAACTTCCTAACAATGGATTTCCGTAATGATTTCTGATGGTACTTTTACCGATGGTGTTACACGATTTGAACGATTTAGCGTTTTTTCTTCGTGAAGCAACAAGAATTCATTATGGCTTGCATATTACGAACTGAACAAATTCTGCGTTTTCGAAGATTGTGCGAATGCTTTGAAAATTGGTACCTTTTTATATAAGTGAATGTTATAGCATTATGGGATTAAAAACCATTTTTCAGTGCTCTAAATGTAACAACAAAAGATCATAATAGTTTGTTTTTTTCTTCCTGTGGTAAGCATATGCCCAGTACAAATTTGATATGCGGTGTTTACAAAGTTGATTATCAAGAATTTTTCATTTAAAAAAAATTCAATGTAATGCACTCCATTCATATGACAAATATATGTAAATAGGGGAAAATGCCCCTTGTATTGCGACAATTCGAGAGAAGAAGAATCTTCCTAATGAAAGAAATACTGTAGTTTTGTGTGGTTCACGGGACAGCTAAGAAAGTTGTATCCCACTTCTAATCAAAGTGACGCGCAAAGTTTTCGTTGATTCGCACAACTGAACAGAAAATGTAGTGCAAGTGATGGATTATATCAAAAGAGTTACAGTTGTACATGCTTGTGTAGCTCATTCGTATGTGTGTATATTTCCTCAAGATTAATTTGCGATGTAATGATCTGCCGAAACTTTTACGTTAATTGTCCTTAGATATTGGAACATAAATTGTTAATGTTTCATATCAGGGAGTGAACGAATGAAGCAGGAAAGCGTAAATGTTTGAAAATTGTTTCGTCTTCCTGGTACAATAATCACCATATTGAAAATATTATCTTTCAACATGTATTATTGGTAATGGAATGATTTTGTTACAATATTAGATTTTCTACGATAAATCTTTACTTCTTTTTAGTTGCAACTCAGGTCGTTGTATTCCTTTGACGTGGCGATGTGATGGGGATGAAGACTGTTCCGAAGGAGAGGATGAGCCAAGTACATGTAGCAGTTCTGAGCATCACACGTGTGATCCTACATACTTCAAGTGCAACAATAGCAAGTAAGTGAAACTGAACTTCTAGTAATACGTCTTGCTTGACTTTGAAATAGAATTGAAATTGTTCTTTAAATAAATTTTTATCTCCTGCCACACAATACGCAGTGTAAGAGTCATGAAGAACACAATAAGATTGTTCGTTATATCGTTGAGGGCAATATATAAGAAATCTCAAATCTAAGATATTCAATTTTTTTTTATTAAGGAACTGACATATTTGTTTTTAAGGACAGGATTTAGTTCCTTTTTCTGTAGAATGCAGTTCCGTGTTCTGATATGTTGTTTGTTCAGTCGTTGTAAAAAACAAAACCACCGTGAAAATCGACCTGCTGTATAGATGCATGGGAACATTTTTCTGCAACAATTCATTTAGTCATTTTCAGCATCGTGTGGGGGTCAAATCTGGCATGATAGACAGCCATCCTTTGTTTCAATTATTCATTTTTTGTGGCAGTTTTTCGAACTTAGAGAGAAAATTAATAAAAATGATTTGATGAATTTGAACGTACAATAATCTTTTTAGAACTGAAGGTTAAAGTACGTTTCAAAAGAATCTTTAACTACTAATAGATCAGGAAACTTTGCATCCTGCGAACACACAGAGACTTTGTACTGTGAGATTGTCAACGAGATTTCTGCTGCTCCTTTTCTGATGTTAATTTACACCTACGCTTTCTGGCCTTCTGAAGCACCGTAGGTATTTTTTCCTTGGGTGTTAATTCCTTGCTAACAATTCTTCTTCTTAATGTATCATTTTCTAGTCTGTACGAATCCAGCGACCAAAGTTTATTTCATATTTGTATCTTTAGAGACATGTTCTGGCATCACGTCTGGCGTTTGTGTGTCAAATTAATCAAAATGTATAAGAAAAGTAAGCGGTAGTTCTAGGAACTAAAACAGTTGATACCTAGCTCTTATTACATCTCCACTTCAAACTCAATGTAATGGATTCTTGTTGGTTCTTCTTCCACGAATTTCTAAATGGCATGTCCATAGGGATCACGTTTGTATTCTCTGTGAATATCGGTATTATACAAAAGCGGTAGTTTTCGCATTATTTACACTGTTCTCACTTCCATGATTACACGTGAAAAGGTTTTGATACTTACACCCACTTTTTTTTCAGCTAATAAATGACGAGCAGCAATATTTTGGAATGCGGTACAGATAATTCAAATGAACTAATTCATAATTTCAATGCATGTGTTTCGGATGAGAGTTTGAAGGTGTGACGCCATGCTTTACGGACTCTCGAATTTCTGGGCAAGGCCTCTTAATTAAATTAAATTGAATTGAATTTATTTACGACCTTAAGGTATCTTTGATTCAGGCCATGAGTCCAGTAAAGGTGTTGTTTGATTAGAACAGCAGTAGGTGCTGTGAGCACAAAGTATTGCCAATAAATGCTTGTGTGAAAATGTATGTTCTGCAGGGCAAGATGAAGTCTCGATGTTCATAGTGCACTTTATAGATGAAGTACTTCTTCAACATATAGTTCTTCACTTCCCTCCGTTGCGTAGTTTCCGTTTATGTCACGTGTATTTTTAAGCTTAGTTTTATTGTGCGTCATTTTATTTCATCAGCCATTTCTTGACAAGCAAAGTGTCTTTTGATTGCATTCTTAATCTATTTTTAATAAACGCAGCCAGATTTTCCTTTTTTAAATTTAAATTACTGGTCAATATAAAGGATCAAACACATTTGATTTTCTGTCAAGATCTCCTAAGCAGTGGGAGAGGATTTTTTTCTAATTGAGCGATTCGGCGGTTAGTTATAGTACGGCTTACTATACGTGAAATACTAAAAGAAAGCGTTTACAGTTTTTTTAAAGTTTGTGTTAAAATCCATTCACATGAAGTATGAATATAATTACCATAAGAATACGATATTTTAAATTTTAATTCCGAAACTAGTATATACTTGTTTTATGGAACTTGACAATTAGGGAAGAAACAAAATTGATCCTTTCATTTCTTACCCTACAACTTTTTCTATCTTTTTCATGTGGACGTTACTGTGTTGTAATAGTCTCTCCACTATTTACTTTTGAGTTGATCTAAGAAATCAAGTAAAAATCAATATTCACTAAGAAATATACTTGATCGTTCAATAAACCCGCTTGATCATATCATATTTGAAAAATACTATTTTGATAGGTTGTCTATGGTAATGTAAAATAATAATAATAATAATTCCGTTCCAGAATTCCGTGTAAACACAGAAATATATAACCAAATTAGACAAAATTCCTAGAACACATTTTTTTCTCTGTTAAAACTTTACACAGGCAAAGAAACTTACATATTCTTTAAATAAACCTAATGTTATCTCTTTGCAACGATCCATAAACTATCATGGTCATAAATCATCTCCTGACTGTCTCGGTACAATTTAGTGGATTGCCAGGAGCGAATATAATATAGGAAGGGAAACATTTGGAAGAAACATTATTTTCTTTTTCTTTCTGAATTTTGAGTGCATGACATATGTTCTACTTGTTTCGTAAAACTACTCTTCTCGTTGCGTTCGTTTGAATCAATTAAAAAAAAAAAAGCTACATACTTTCGCTGGAAACGAAATTAACATACTTACATTTTCTCTGAAATATTACAACATTGTTAATTAGCGAAACCATTTTATTTACAGATGCATTCCTGGGAGATGGAGATGTGACTATGACAACGACTGTGGAGATAACTCAGATGAAGAAGGCTGTACACCGAGACAGTGCAGTGAATCAGAATTCAGGTAAGTCCATATAAGCCACTTCATTTAACTTTTTTTTTTTTTTTAACTACATGTCAAGTTTTAATTTCATTGCCACCTCTTACGAGACAAGTTTTTGTTCCATATTTGTTCGTAACGGCAAAACCCATATTTGTACGGACGCTTCCATTTGAATTTTGCTTTTGTTTTCAGCTATTCATAAATGGCTTAAGAACAAGTGTGTTACGCTAGTAGACTTCTTGTAAACTTTCTACTTTGGTTTCTAATGGGAACCTTTTGGTGGATGTAGTTTTTTTCGGTAATGGACTTTTCACTAAACAAATAAATATGTCAGCTTGGCTCCTCACCTCTTAACATGTAACTGCCGCCAATGTTTTTAATTCTGTACACATTTCGAGTGATTTCCACTGTGGATTGATATACTTTTCTTTGTATGACTTCGTAGTACTATTTAGTGATTCCTTTTGGTTTATTGATTTCATGTGGTAGAGATTTACATCTGGTGTTGACTCTATGTACGAATTTTCATGGTTTTAAATGTACATCAATCTTACCTTGTAAGAGCAGTGCTTCTTTGAATGGTCCAAATGTTAAACATACACTATTAAAAGTAGCAATAATGTTTTCAAATTTAAAAGCAAGTTCTTCCTTAGTTACGAAAACTTGAACAAGGACACAATGGAAACGGGTTATCGCAGATGTAGATGTAATACATTTGAATCATACGAGGAAGTACTGCACCTTACAAAGAAAGATGATTAATGTGTGTTTCTCGTTTTCTGTAAAATGTAGATATTACTGTACATTATTTTTTAATACACTGTATGTTCCTGACTTCGCTTTCTTCGCTGCGGCTTGGTATAGAGAAGAGGGAAAAAGTTTTGTATTTACTATACTTTCGTATCGTATAAGAGATGTACTGTATTTAAAGCTTCGGTTTTGCTCGTCGCTGTAATCAGGGACCCTCGGTTCGGTCTAGGGGGAACACATCGGACGTAGTAACTCGGAATCCACTTTAAATTGTAGGTCCCGTTCTTAGAGCATCATCTTCTTCTGTTGGAAAAGAAATCCAAACCAGCCCCGATTAACCTTGCTCAGAGACCTTTGGACAGAACTCCAACCTTCATCCTCACCATATAAATACTCTTTTAATGAAATGTTGAAAACAACCTGGTTCTTGCATTTTATTTAAAAAAGAATAACCATCATTTTTTATATCTCATAATGTATAAGGATACTGCTCAGGAATGTGTACAGCGTATATTGTTGCGTTCTCAAATAATCATTATTATATGAATGTTTTGATTTTTACAGAAAAACACATTATAGACACTTCTGTATAATTTTCTTTTAACGTACAGTTTATGTGCAGACTTTAAAGGTAACGGATTGCTGCTTAGATTTTGTAAACTAATTTTAATTTGTAAGTATCATTAAGGTTTACTTTTGGATTTTACAGGTGCTCAGATGGTCGTTGTATTAGAGGATCTTTGCGTTGTAATGGCGAGTACAATTGTGATGACCATAGTGATGAAACAAACTGCAATACAACTTGTGGACCACATGAATTTCAATGTCACAACCCACAATTTTGTATTTATGTGTAAGTATAAGGCTGGTACCACAATCAAAAACATCTGCTTTTAAAATGATTTGTTTTGTAATATTCAGTGGGATACAATTGAAGAGGAAATAGTAAGAGTGTTTAAAAAATAAACTGCAAGGAGGAGACGAGATTTTTGAGTCATAATTTGTGTAGCACTATTTGTTGTGAAAATTAATATTTCTATCTACGTTGATTCAATACTTGAACGTTTTATGCTGATTTAAGCATTTTATTGTGTTTCAGCACTCGAACAGTGGTGTGAGTTTTCCGTGACTTTCCAGTTTTCTTCGCGCTCGTATCGTTATGTTAAGGATAATGTAAAGCAATGATCTCCAACAAAAAATGGCAACACTATCTCCGTATATGTCTAATGTATTCTTATCATGCTCCTATAAACTCAAGCCTAGAGAGTTCAAATTTTAGGGAAGAAAGTTCATAACCAATTCAAGTTCATGATCGATGCCGATTCTTTATTTTCGTTTTCCTTCATTGTTGTTGATAATATTAAAACCTATAAGAATGAAGCTCTTTCAACATGAACAAAAAAGGAAATTAAAAATCGACATTGATCATGGTCTTGAATTGGTTATGAACTTTCTTCCCTGAAAGTTTGAACTCTCTAGACCTGAATTTGTAGGAGCAGCAATGAAATTTCCTGTAACAATGAAAATACGTTAGACATGTACGGAGGTAGTGCTGCCATCTTTTGTTGGAGATCGTTGCTTTACATTAACCTTAATTGTTTCTTAAAAGTGCTCCAAATATTGGTAGAAATTGAAGAGCCAATATGGATTTCATTAGGTATGAATGGACATAGGGGAGGCAGAATAAGTCATTAAAAACTGTTCATGCCAGCATTGATCATTGTCTTAAATCACGAGTGAAGTTTCTCCAGCTCTCCCCCCTCCTCCCTAAATCCTACCAGGCAAATAATGGTTACATTTCAATTCATCCAGGTTGGTCTATATCATGGTGTGTGTTTTATTCTCTTTTTCGTAAGTATATGCAAAATTAAGAGACCCATATTTTATTGCTTTCCCGAAAAAGAAAAACCTCTGAAGAGTTACAGGCTCTCAGAATAGTTGGCAGGGTCACCTACTGGCATTATAAAAATGAATGTTCTTTTCAAAAATCAGATTCTCAGATAAGGTAAGGTAAAATGAATTGTATGGGCGGTAACAGCACTATGGCTTACGTCCGTCCCGTCAGTTTCTCAGAGTTTAATTTACGGATTTGCATGAAATAAAAAGCATAATATTTGTCTCATGTTACATTTTATCGTGTGTAAAAATCATTACTGCTGAGTGGCTACTTTCCCAAGAAATTAATTGCAATGTTGTCAAATTTAATCCGACATTTCCCATTTTTGATAATTTTTAACTCTAGTCCTATTAATCATATTAAGTTTTTTTTTCATGTGATAGATATGACCGAGTTCTGTAAGGATCTTATTTCAGTTTTTACTTAAGGTGAGTAGTTTGGGCCATGCGGGGCTCTCAAGTGTTGAAAAACTGCCGAAGAGCCATTTCTTGAACACCAGTTTGTAGGAAAAAAAAACATTCTTAGAAATTTTGAAATTTTTGGAATAGAAGCAGAAACACCTTACCTTTAATGCCCCTTTTTCTGTTTCTTCGGCCCGTCCTAGATGTGCTGTTTTCCCCCTCCTAAAAGTGTGTAACCGTCTTTTATTTATTGTGTATTTATACAATTAGGTTTTGTCATTTATAATTCAATTTCTTATGGATAGTTAACATGTGAATGTTTTAGTGATTTTTGCTCGTGAATTTAAAAGTTAAATACATCCTATGTGCAGGATGGTTCTCAATCTCCGTTCCAGGGCTTTAATTGGGTTCCTATTGCATATAGAGCTTTGAAACAAAATATGTACATACCAAAGTGCATATGTAGAATCACATGTTGATGTGGCTGAAAGCAGTAGCGTCCCCAAGAATATCTCTAAGAATGGGGGGGGGGGGGGGGGGACTTCAAAATTTTAAATGGAAACGGGGGTTTGATTTTACTCTTTGCAACAAGCGCTAAATTTTCAACAAATTTTAGAGGAAACACTTTTTGGTAATTTGTAACTGCTGATTTGGAAGGTTTCGTCAGAAGTGCGGTATTGATATGAAGTGTGGTCTGGGGAGATGCGGAAGTTGTGATTTGGAGGAGTAGCGATGATTGTTGATGCGGATGATTAGAGGTGTTTGGATTTCTCCGACGTAGAAGACGGAACTTAGGTTACAGAGTAGAAGGTAAATAAGATGTGCAACTGCCAGAGTGTCGTAAAGAGTACGCTTTGTGCAAAGTTCAGACTGGGCCAAAGCTAGGACAGGTTCTGCAGCGGGGTTCATTGCACTGGTCAGGTTTAGGTGAAGGGGTGAATTGGTCCGTTTTGATCAGGATCGTGTTGAGATTCTTTGCTCTGTGGTAGGACTATTTTTAGGCATAAGAAGAACGCTCTTCCAGTCTCAGGTGACGCAGTTACTATGGTAAAGTTCAAGATGAAAGGGGAATGATACTTAAATGTTCCAATGAAAACACACAGAAATGAGCACTGTATTTCGATCTCACCGAACGTTGTCAAATATGGAGACAGAAGAGACTAACATGTGCATAGAGACAAAAGAGTAGAGCGACAGTGGTGCCACGTAGTGAACGACGCATCAGGTTAGGAACAGTTTACTAATGCATAACTTGAAAATTTCAGTATGGGATTGTATAATGTTACATGCTGAAAATGCTCTGCAAATGAGGAATAAGGGAGGGTTATTGAAGATTTAGGCCAGATTTCATTTTTGCGCTTAAATACTGAATAAAGGCAATCCTACCCACAGGAGGCATCTTGAAGTGTTGAACGTAGGGGTTTGTATTATAGCAGCATGAACAGATAGATCCATATTGGTGTTGTGTGATTGACAGTGTAAGGAGACTGAAGCATGTGGTTAGTTGATGGTGCAGCAGTGGCGATGGTTGTTAATTCGAATGTGCGAGGATCTGCGTGTTTCCTCCACATAAATGGCATCACAGAAATATATAATATTTTAGTAGAGTGTTCTTTTCCGTTTACTAATTTATTTGAACTTTTAAATGCTTAAGCAGATATTTTTTGAAGGAAAAAACTTCTTTAATTTTCTTTAATAGTTAAGAACGAATTAAAAAAATGAACTTTAATTTAGAGCGAGGTACCTATGTAAATTTTCTGTTTTACCAAACTACCATATTATTTTTGGAATATTGTTAAGTTTTTCAATACTTTTATTCTTTGCAGTCAGTGGCAATGTGATGGCGATCAGGATTGTACAGATGGTTCAGATGAACATAACTGTAACATTAATTGCGCTGAGGGAGATTTTACTTGCCGAAATGGTGAATGCATATCAGCGTTGTGGAGATGTGATGGTGACGACGATTGCGGAGATGGTTCAGATGAATTGAAGAGTACGTGTGCGACATTGGCTTGTGAGCCAGGAAGATTCAGGTGAGAAGCGGTTCTACGATTTGACTTATTTTTGTGATCTTTCCTCTTGTGCGTTTGAGAACTAAATAAGTTCTATTGGCGTGAGGATAAGTTTATTTATTTATTTATTAAATCTAAGTCCAGACTTCGTAAATTGCTAGTGCTGAGTTTTGTTCACAGAAGTAGTATTTTATTGGAGTAAATAAATTTACCATCACTGCATGTATGTTCTTTGTGATATCTCTGTTATGTAAGTTGTTACACTTGCTGCCTTGCAGTCAAGTTGTCTCGGGGATTCTAAATCCACTGATCCCATCCTTACTAAATTAACATCGTCTACATTTGATGTAAGGCCATGTTAAGTGGTATCACCATTGGTACAACTTGCCCCGGGATCTTCCGATCCCAATTCTGCGTCCAGACCATTATCATTGCCATACGTATTCTTTCTATTAGATGCGTTATCTCCCCTCAGCGTTCTCCAGTTTTCTCCCACCTTCTTCGTTCCACCAGTTCTCTAATTATCATCAATTCGGCGTGAGCCATTGTTGCCTAAAGGCCTTACATAAAATTAAATTTAGCTATACTACTGTCCAATTATCATCATGTACAAGAAGTGCATTATTTCTGAGTTATCATTGTACCTTTTCACCGGTGTCTATAGCCTATTTGGAGTAGTGTATACTAATCTTATTTTGGAGCAGCCTTTCTCTCTCTCTCTCTCTCTCTCGCTCTCTTTTTCATGTATTTGATATCTGACTTTTAGACATATGAAATCATTATTTTCTTCAGAATATTACAGGATCTTTTGTTTAAGCAGAAACTCAATATCCTTTTGTCCAAACCATAAGCTTTAATCTCAACTAATTCTTATTTTCCGACGTGTTATGTAACAAAATAAGCAATGAACGTTCACTGAAATTCGGTCAATTATTGTCCATAGTCTTTTATATAACGAAACTAAGTTATGTTCCATTTTTACCATCTTTCAGATTCTAACAGCGTGGTTATTGGGCATTTTGAACTTCTAATGCCCTGTTGCACAAACTCTTTAATCCTGATCCAGGGATTAAATTTAAAACATTTATAGAAGTATATGCAGCGAATTCCCATTTGTTTCTTTCCTTCCATGCCACCTGGTGTTAGTCCAGTCGAATTAGAAATGAAGCTTTGTTAGTAAACCATTCGCAGTATCGATGCTTTTAATCTATTGCGGCCCAATAAACTAAAATATCAGATACCGAACTCGATCGATCTCCACATCTTTTTTCGTTTTTAAAATAGAATGCAGAACCAATTATTGCATACTAGCTTTAATACATGCTTAGTTCGGCTGAACTAACATCAGGTGGCGAAAAAGAGAACGTTGTGGGTGCAGTATTACAGGCGCTGGCCGAGTGCTTTACTTGTGCTTTTTATGAGTAGAAACCTGAATCAATTTTCATAGATGTTAATTAAAATTAGCTTTTAAAGATTCCAATGTTATCGTTCATATGTTCGGGACTTTTAAGAATTGAAAATACAAAGTGTGAGTGCGGGCCCGCGAATTATTACTTTGAAGAATGTATATATTACGATTGGCTTATTCCTACTTTTTAAGCTTTGTACAAAATCTCGTTAACTTCTATCAATATTCATAAAAATAAGAGTAGGATTAGAAGAATAGTTATAATGATACAGTAACTTTTGCAATTCGTCTTTTTACTGTTGATGTATTTAAAGCTTGTTTTGTGGGTATTTGTGATTTGATAAATGAAAATGAATGTAGCAACAAACCAGGGAATGTAGACAGAATTCTAATTAACCCCTGATGTAATTCATGTAGTAGAAAATTGGAAAACACAATAATATACGAAAATAAAATAGCAGAGGTTATAAGACCATTATGGAAGAAAGAGATTACGAAGCGGCTTAATTACTAGAAAAATGCAATCTTCCTTCTCTCCTCGAAATGCTTCAATTTCCACCCCAGTTAAGATTGCTACGAGTTCCAAAGTTCGATTTCTGGCCGGTGCCATTATTTTTGTAGTATTTTAATAAACAAATAATTTCTCTTTGTTTCAGATGTCGAAACCATATATGCATCACTCATATGTCTGTGTGCGATGGAATTGATAATTGTGGAGATGGCTCTGATGAGGAACCCTCAGCGTGTAAGTATGGTTTGGTAACCATCTAACTTCAACCTTGGGAACTAAAAGTACCGTACTGCTATTAAGAAGCAAAAATTTTCTAGTGTCGTCGCTGAAGGTCAACAATACCAAGCTCATTGAAAAGGCTCATGGATTACTGAATTTAATAGTTATTAAGTTCCTAAAGGAGCTTATGAGCTTGTAAGGACGGGACCTACAGTTTTGATAAAGTTGACAACTAACCACTCCGTTCAGTGAACCTTATGAGACTTTAACCGCGCGCTCAGAAAATGAACTTGCTAGTCTTTCGCACAGTCAGGCTCAAGTACCCCTGGAGTTAAAAAAGTTAACTGGAAACAAATTAACTTTCTTCTGTAGTTTTAAGAGAAATGGACCCTTAAAGTTTAGGGTGAGGTAGCAAGAACTGACACACAATGTAGCTTATTCTCGCTACAAAAACTTGATCGACGCATAGTCATTTTCCACGTACGAGTCTTTGCTTCGATCTCAGTGTGGGGATGTCCATTTTTCAATTCTTTTGTAATCGTAGGTAAAATTTTTAATACAATTTTAATAACATTTTTCCACTTTTATTCTCTATTCTGCAAGAATTCTAATAATTTCACCACGTTCAATAGATTCCTCCTCCTCTACTACTACTACTACTACCACCACTATCCCCCCCCCCCCCGAAAAAAAAG
This sequence comes from Lepisma saccharinum, assembly GCA_022664845.1. Taxonomy (NCBI): domain Eukaryota; kingdom Metazoa; phylum Arthropoda; class Insecta; order Zygentoma; family Lepismatidae; genus Lepisma; species Lepisma saccharinum. The sequence goes on from JAGDQP010000158.1 coordinate 64,067, forward strand.
GTTGAAATAAAATAAACGTTATACTTCATACCTATGATTGAAAAGGATTTGAAAAAGGAACACATTAGTCTCCATTACTTATAAACTGATTCAGTCAATCGTTAGTAAAAATATCAAATGTTCAATTTAGTGAATAAGACATGTAAAATTCGAGCATGCGATGAATATATACACAAAAAAAAAAAAAAAGTTAAAATTTTATGATTTTGAGATAAAGAAACTGTACTTTTCAAATACGCTTAGAGTTTTCCGACCGCGTGACATAATGAATGTAGATAAATTCTCAAGAAACAGAACAGTTAGAGAGAAATCCTGAATTGTTAATTTATCATATGAAGAAAGAAAGTGTTGCTGTCGTATTTTTTTCTTCCTATTAGAGGTAGAGCACCATGATAGCTTAAGAGAGCGAGGTTCTTCGTGCTTATTGGAATTTTTCATAAAGTACTTTGAAGTGAGTAATAGGAAATATATCACTTCATTTTAGCTTTCTTAACTAAGAAGAAACTTGCTAATGTAATTCAACAGTAATGTTAAATTCCATTTTTTACTCTTTTCTTCTTTATTACATCTGGTATATGTTATATTACTTTTAATTTTGTTTCTTCTTTTCAATGTGATCTTCTGAAAACTTATAAAAATATAGATCTTCTCCATTTAAACAGTGGACTAAAACTCTTAAAGTGGTTTTTTGAATTACTGAAGTCGTTTTGTGAGTGCCAACGTTTCTTTTTTTTTTTTTTTTAAGAAATTTTTAAAAATATTTCACATATGTACGCATTTTGTGACATTCGCTGTGTAAATATAAGTAAGTATTTATTGCTTGTTTAAGAGTTGATGGCATCGACAATATTGTAAGTGAAATAATTTTATTCAGTTACCCTGCATGGTTTTGATTGTCGGAAAATTTGGAATATCATTTATTGATGATATTGTGATATTTTTAAATATAGGTCAAGTAGCAGGTTTATGTTCACACAATGAATTCCGCTGCAAGAATGGTTACTGCATCAACGAGACCTTGGTGTGTGATTCTGAGAATGATTGTGGCGACAATAGTGACGAGGAGAATTGTGAAGTTTCCCCTTGTGTATTTGGTGCCTGCTCTCAGATTTGCGAAGTAAAGAAAAAGTTCAATTACACCTGTTACTGTGCTCCAGGATATAAACTTGGCTGGGAAAAGACCAAAACTTGTGTGGCGGATGGTAAATAGAAATTTAATTTTTGTAGAATTTTACATTTACTAATGGGTTTCACAAACCTTCGTTAAGAATTTAACGAATTGTTAATTAACGAGTTTAATGTATTTCAAAGCGCTTAAAATTTTGTAACGATTCGTCAACCCGTAACAGATATTGGTTAAACCCTCCCTAGGTGTCATGAGAATCGTGGTAGTCTCATTTATTCGTTATGGTCGTAATATTAATTTTTATTTAGTTATTTCTAACATAAAAGAATGGAACGTGATCGCTCAGGTTCAAATCTCAATCCTACTTGTACTACTTTTTTTTTTTCTTTTTGGCTTTATCTTTTCGACAGTTGTAAATTAGGAATTTACTGACGAATACATCTAACGTTGTTTACATAAAGTTAAGGAAATTAGTCTGTTGTTTAAACATCCAAATGAATTAATATTCTAGTATAAAAATAAGTTTTACCTTAACATGAATAACAATTAGATTATATCAGTGCAGTTCATTCATATGGATGTGTTGTAGGTTATATTTTTCTGTTCCTGAAATATAGAGATACATATAAATTTAATTCACTACAGCGATGTCTGATTGTATACATTACTGCTTGAAGGCTGCAGACATTACCTGAAGTTGAGAGAAGAGGAGCTCTCTCGAAACGTAGTAGAAGTAGAAATATATACTAATGAAGACAATAGACAAAATCAAACTATATATGAATATCAATAGACAGCAACCATTTTCACTAACTTTCAGTCAAGAAAAAATGTGCTGACAAATATATTTCTAATAATATCTTACTGGTGTACGATGGTTCTACATTTGCCTCAGGAGGATTTTCAAATAGGTGATAATTAAGACTAGATTATTACGTGGAAATATACTCAGGTTTATAAACATTGCTATTCATTGTTGCCACAGGTTCAGTTTTTGTTTTAAATATTGGCTATTTCTGGAAATCTTCCTTTCAGGAAGTCATGCCCTTGTTATATATCAAGAGAACTCAAGAAGTTTACAATATACATAAATATGACCTTTTCGATTATGTTATCTGTATTAATAAAACTTAACTTAGGTGTAGAGACATTTCCCACTTCGATATTATTGTTTCTAGAGTTGTCAGAAAAATTTGCCTTGTTATTAACTCTAAACCTGTTAACTCGTTTTATACTCAGTGTTTTCAACTCTTAAGTGTGCTATTTTCTTAATTCATTACTTCGTTGCTGCAATGCACTTTCTTCACAGGATGAGCATGACTCCATTGTGCAATCTCTAAAACTAGTATCATATGAAATATTATTATTCTTCGATAAAACTTGAATCTGTAGAATATAACGTTCCTTCATGCGTTGCATGTTTATGTCTATGTGCTACTTACTATTTATTAAAAGTTATTTCCTTGACATCACAGGGCAACCAGCTTATCTGATGGTGGCAAATGATGCGCAGTTGCGAGTTTTGAACCCTTATAAACCCGGAGATAATTCCCCGAACCAACTTCTCGAACATACGCAAAAGATGAAAATAGAGTCCATCGATGTCTTATATGATGCAAACAGCCCTTTGGTTTTCTGGACAGATAACCAAAACAAGAAGATAATGCGACACAGACTCCCATCATCAAATTCAAATCGCAGAGTGCGAAGAGAGGATGATGAGACTGTGGTAAGTGGGTGGATCTGAAACTGTAACTAACGTAATAAGATTTATAGGAATATGCACGGGAGGCTACTTTTTCAAATGAAAATATTTTACTTAATATGAATGGTTCTAGCAGTTGCCGATGATAACTGTTCAATTTATTCAAACATTTTCCGCTTTTTTAAATTTTACAGAGTTACCTAGGACTATAACTTAAATGGTGTAATATAGAAAAGCTCTATAAACGCTCAGTGATGCACACATGCCTGACGAGAAAAAAAAACTACTATGGTCGAATCGTGAGAGGAAACAAACTGAAAAGCTACATTTCGTCTCTGCTAACGTGGTGGCTGCTTCTAGGTTTGTCGAGTTCATATGGAATGACCAGTTAGTCACTTGTTCCAAGCTTGATGAATCGTCCGCTGCGTGGCACAATTATTCCTCTAATCTTTTGTGTGTGTTCATGTGTTCGTTGTCTTTTCCTTGAAAACGAACGATATGTTCGAAATATAGTTAGTATTTCTGTGATTTTATATTTTTTATGTGATTAGTACAGGAACCCCTTATTTTTTATCGTTAATTTTTCGTTACATAGATTAATAGATATGAATGGTAAAATAAGCTAGAGAAAGGGGTTATTCCTATTTGAAGAGCCTGTAGGTGAGTGCACACAAACTTCACACACACAAGAGAGATGACTACATTTTTCCGAAGGTTGGTCATATTGAAAAAAAATGAAAAATAAAGTAGATGGTAGTAGTATGAAAAGTGGTTAACAGCTGAAGGCTAGGTTACATACATAAATAGTTAATGAATTATAAAAGTTGTACATTTTACTTACTAGTTCTAGTGACCTCTTCCGTTTTTTTTTTTGTTTTTTTTTCATCTTGGTTATCTCTTTACTTTCTTTTCCACTCTTTAGTGATATAAAATGAGCTTAAACTGTAAATTATGCATTCAGGAACATGTTGTGTGTCAGGTTAATATTTGAATAAACAGTTATCATCAGAGACGACTAGAAATAGGCACGTTCGTAGAAAATTTTCATTTAACGTAATAGAGACTGATATTTGGTCTCTTTTTGTGCGTCTGAGTGTTTCTCTTTTAATATACAGCGAGTTCATAAAATAGTACGGCAAACTTGGGAGGTTACTGACTACTCACACCAAAACAATAGTAGAAAAATCCTGTAAACTCGATGCTAGAGACACACGAATGTTAAAAGGCATCGTCAGAAACGACGTAACAAATAATGACATAAGACGTGTCGGCTTAGCAAATGGTAATCGAAGTTGTGCTCAAGGGATGTGTTTACAAGGGTTATGATTAAGGGAACAGAGAAGAATTCACTACGTAGAATTTAATACATTGGCGTTTCGCAGTAGAAAAGCACAGAAATCCTCATATTATGTATTTGTGTTATTTCTCCTGACAGTATCGTTATGTAAGGAAGTAATTGTTTTCAACTACTTTGTTTTTATTTTTCTAGATGACTGACTTGAAGGACCCTCGTGGTATTGCTGTTGATTGGGTAGGAAAAATGCTTTATTGGTTAGATGCCGGTTATGATATGGTCGCAGTGTCTACTTTGGATGGTCAGAAGAGACGTACCCTTGTGGATACAAGATTAGATAAACCTCATGACATTGTAGTTGATCCAGAATCGGGGTGAGTACCACATCATGTTGAACTGAGAGAAATATCTACCTACTTCAGTGCATATTAGCTCGAAAAAAAATTAAAAAAATGAGTACCCATTATTTAGTATAGTTCCTATTAAACCTAGTGACTAAATGTACTGGGTATTTGCATTGAAGTTTTATCCAGAGAGAGAGAGAGAGAGAGAGTGTGTGTGTATGTATGTTTTAGAGGGAGAGAGACGTGCATGCGTACCGCGCTAGAAAGATATGTGGGCTGGAGCGTACCCTAAGTTAGGCTTACTCCCAGAATTTGATTGATTGATTAAACAGTACTGGAATCCTAGACACTACAAATTTAAAAGCAAATGTTAGGGAGAGCACTTTTAATAACTGATAAGAAATGTGGTTGTGGTTAATGCCTCGAAGAAAATGGATCGGGTGCTACCTGCGTATAATTGCTTAATACTTAAGGTTATTTTACAAAATACTAAGGACTGATACTACCGATGGAACATTTCATTCTCAAAATATATCGATGGTGTTTTGTAAAAAGGGCGCTATCAACATACAGAAAGCCTGTTGATAGCGCGCCCATTTTGCGAAACACCATCGATATGTAGTGTTGTTCAATCTAACAGTCCCGCAGAAGTTAGTAAACATACAGTAAGGAAGGAAATTAGCTACTGGACGCAAATTCGTTACATACCCGGCTACCTATGTTAGTATAGAGGCTATTAATATAACGTTACAAGAAGGTAAAAATAACGTCGTACTAGTTGTCCTGACACTCTCAGTTCACTCTTAATATGTATTTTCTTTTAATAAATAAATTTTACACATGAACTTATTTTCAGTTAATAGCTAACGTTTAACGTAAATGTTTAAATCAAACGCAGAAATAATATAGTATTTAGAGGCATCATTTACTGTTTCTTTCTAACGGATAGTTTTCTTCTCCATGGGACTTCCAAGTAGAAGTAAATAAATAGACCTATGTATAGGCTATGTCACAGGGGAGAGGAACATTACATATACACAGAGAATTGGCCGTGCCGTGGTGGTTTAATGGATAGCATACCTAGCCTGGAACTGGGAGATCCGGGTTCGAGTCCCGGTCACAGCAGCTGTCAATTTTTCTATGTTAATTTCAACATATACCAAACACAAGGTTATTTGTGAAAAAGGTAATAACATCTAGAACTGTATTAACCTGAACAGGAGCTTTTTTTAAGTAACGTTCCTGTTCATCACCTGTGTACAGGCAAGACAACTTAAAAAAAAAAGACTTTTAAATGCCTTTAGAACGACATTTTTTCAACGAAATACAAGGAAATTACGGTTATACGAAAAGCGCGGTACAACAAGTAAAATATCTTTACATTTTCTAGAACATGCGATATTCAGTGCATGTTTGCGTATTGCTTTCCATACTTTTACTTCTGCACAAAATAATCTATGTATAGTGTACTTGCATATGGCTTTGTAGGGGAAACCTTCTGCCTACAAATTTCCTTTACATTTTCGGACACTTAAATGCATGTTTGCGTGTGGCGTTTTAAAGGCGCCTTTACTTCGAGAACAAGCACGTACAATGCATATTTGTTTAGAAAAGCACAAAGCTATTCGAACAATACTTTAAAATAATAATAATAATAATAATAATAATAATAATAATAATAATAATAATAATAATCATCATCATCATCATCATCATCATCATCATCATCATCATCATCATCATCATCATCATCATCATCATCATCATCATCATCATCATCATCATCATCATCATCATCATCATCATCATCATCATCATCATCATCATCATCATCATC
>JAGDQP010000158.1:72158-110989 GCA_022664845.1 Lepisma saccharinum
ATTATTTTTATAATAAATGCAGAGGAGCCGTACAGACAGTGGCGGATTACCAAATAGGCCCAGTAGGCACGTGACTAGAGGCGGCAAATATTTTTTCCAGAATATCAAGACTAATAGTCGGATTAAAAAAATAATATGAAGGAATTTTCCTGTCAGAAATATTCATAGTTTGCAACTGTTCTTTATTATAAAAATTACACATGTACTCATCTTCAAACCTTTTTTACAACAATTTTTAACAGTTAAAGCCGCATGTATCGAACGAAAGAAAGACGCCAACAATATGCATCGTTTACAGTTAGTTGGTTATAATCAGGTTTCTGCGTGATTGTTACAATGCGTCTTAAAAAATAACCATAAAAAAAAAAAAAAACAGAGCGAATGACAATACAGTTGGTCATATTTGAGACTGCTGATGAGTGCAGCTTTCGCATGGGCGGCAAAAGTGGTTGATGACGAGTTAATCTACTAGTCTACTTCTGTCACGTGTAGACGGGTATTTGTGCGATGCAGTAAATAATTAAGAAGATTTCTAACTCGATGCAATTAGTTTTTGTGTTACTGTATTCTCTGGCGCGTTCGTTGGTAGATACTGCATTAGTTACTAGTCCGTTTGCGATTTGAAGGGTTGTTTTTTATCCAGCAACATGAAGCGAACAAAGTTAAATGATGCGGCTTATCGTAAACTTACAAACCAAAAGCGTGAAAGAGAAGCAACCTTATAGAAAAAGTTTGGTACAGTGGACACGTTTTTTTAGGCGAAAGAACAAAGTGATTTGGGAAAGTAGTTCAGAAATTGAAGTGAAAGCCACTACATCGAGTGAACTCTGTTCTGTGAAACGCAAAATGCTCAAAATATTGTCGGTTTGGTGGAGGAAGAAAGTGCTTGTGGAGTAGTGTCCCCTCAGTTCGTAGGAGTTCCTGAATGTGACAGTGATAGTGCCAATTTCGTTAGTGACGATACTTGCGAGTGGTGTCTGAATGAGTCTACAATTGACATTCTTCCAAGACGTGGGATTAACAAGAATCTGAAAACGATTTTTCTAAATTGCAAAGACTCATAGCAGGGAAGACAAGATTTTTAAATGAGCGGTTTTTTTTTTTTCGTAAACTTGTAAGTGGCGAATCAATTTTGCGAAATTATTTGGTATATTCGTGCAGCACTGGTGCCGTTTGTTGTTCATTATGTAGGTTGTTCAAGAGAAGACAAAGATCGCAACTCACAACATTTCAGACCGGAAAAACATTTCCAATATTCTAGCATCACACGAAAATTTTGAAGAAGACAAAAACTGCGAGTTGGCACTCTTAAACAAGACAGAAATCTGTTGGGACTTTGGAGAACCATTTTCAATAACATGTTCAGACGGAACATACGTACTGGGTCAATGTCTTAAGGAGAAGTTTTCTGTCATAAAGAAGTTGACAAGTCACGGGCTTCCCTTACGTGGTCACGAAGAGAAATTCCATTTGGTGCACAATGGGCAATACAGTCGTCCCTTACAGGCAATACAGAGCTTTTTGCAGAGTTTGATCCATTTCTTGCGAAACACATTGAACGGTATGGAAATCCGGGGAAAGGTCATGCAAACTACTTGTCTGCTACAATTTGTGATGAAGTTATCGAACTGCTTGCTGATAGAGTGGGAAAAATTATTAATGAAATAAAACAAAGCAAATATTTTTCCATAATTATTTATTCAACTCCTGATATTTTGCATACTGATCAGCTAGCTTTTGTGTTTAGATAATTTATGTGAATGAAGGTGGTAAAACTGTTGAACGGTTTCTTTCGTTTCTGTCAAATCCAGGTCACAAGTTTGAAAATCTAACCAAAGCAGTAATGGATATTTTGACCAGACATTCTGTTGACCTTACTAATGCAGAGGTCAGTCGTACGACAATGCCAGCAATATGTCGGGGGCATATACAGATTTACAGGCTTGAATTAAAGGAATAAATTCTGCAGTATTATGTAACGTGCGCAGCTCATTCTTTGAATTTGGTCGGAAGTAGTGCAGCAAGCAGTTGTAGAGAAGAATGTTCATTTTTCATTATGATTTAAAATATTTACATTTTTTTCCAGTTCAAAATGCTGAAATTTTCTTGCTTCTTTCATGTAACCAGGAAGCAAAACACTAAAATCTTTATCACAGACACGTTAGTCAATAATTGAGAAGGATTGTACTTGTAGATATGAAATCCGGGGTAGTGTAATGCAAGCCCTTACTCATGTGAACAATGATCCTTTTGAGAAACCGCTAGTTCGAAATGAGGCCTTATCTGTCGTGAATCAACTAAACAGGCAGGAGACAGCTTTCATGGTCGTATTTGGAAGGATATACTGCAGAGATTCCAAAGTATCACCTTGAAATTACAAAGTGTCAGCATTAGTGCATGATTTATTTGAATCACTTGTAAACTTTATAACTTCTCTTCGTGACATGTTCGACTTTTAGGAGTAACAATTCATGGAGCAAACTGATACGGATTACGAGTGTAGAAAATGAATTGTTTGTACTATATTTTTATTATTAATTATTATCCTTCGTTTTTTATTTCAATATGTTCGCTAATTGTTATATTAGCCTGTAAAGATACTGCAAATACTATTTTGTTTTTTTGAGAAGGGCGTAGGGATGAAGTTTAATCCGCCACTGCGTACAGATATATACAAGGTGTTAATAAAATGTGTTCATACACTTGATATGAATTGACCAGATTTAACCAAGAAAGTTCATATAAACATGGACCAAGAAACGTTTCGTTTAGGAGCTATTAGCTTCCAAAAGCATGAGAAAACTAACTTGAGAGTTCTGTTTGTTCAAGTATCAATAATCGTAGAGTTGATGGGCATGTTGTTGTTAAAAATGCCAAACCTGCTTCATTCGAAATTGCATATTCGAGAATTATGTAAGGATGGGCGACGGATTCTCTTAATGAAGTAAGGGATCTCAGAATATTCTTGGACCTAAAAGTGGGTGTAAATGAGCATGTACAAAACGACTCCCAGCAGGTAACAGTAATTCACTCAGTCAGATATTTGTAGAAGAACTCGTTAAGCGTATTGAACTTACTAAAGACAAGCTTCAGGTACAGTTGAGTTCGATATATGTAAGTGATAATGTGCAAATAAATAGACATACATGTTGATAATTTAAAAAAAATATATATTTCTTTAGTTTTAAGGTACAAATAGGAACAGGCCGAATAGATAATATATATTTCTTGTTATAATGATCAGTAAACTGTAGATAGAATATTGTGATTATTCAATTCTATATTTTTGATATAACAATACTAAAGATGACCAAACTGCTAGTACGCAATATTGCAGGCTACAAAAGTAGTTGAAGTAGGTTATAATAGTTATTAACGCTACGTAGAAAGTTACGTGTTTCTAGTATTTTTCTTCGTTTCACAAATCCAGAATGATTTATTTGTGAAGTAGTCACTGGAAACTAAAAATAAGCCTGTGAAAATACTTGTATTTCATTATTGGAAAAGGATGGGAATTATTGTTTTCTTTGCATAACGTTCAATATTTAATGCATAGTTATTGCATTTATTGTTAAGTTATATTTATGATACATTAAGTATAAGATTTTTAGATTTTTTTTCTTTCATATTTTAGGAAAATGTTTTGGTCAGATTGGGGAATCAACTCGCGAATAGAAGTAGCTCGAATGGATGGAACACAAAGAAAGACCTTTGTGGACACAAATGTGCGGTGGCCAACAGGTCTTGCTATTGATTATCCTGCTCGGCGATTGTACTGGACAGATCTCAAATCGCATACAATCGAAAGTATTGGGCTGGATGGAAGAGAGAGACGACTTGTGAAGAAATTTCAAGCAGGTAAATGAAAGGTTAAAAATAGAATGTTGTGGCGGCGGAGGAGACATGAATGTCAATTCCCCCCCCCCTCCTTCTTCTTCCAAGATGAGTGAGCTCTGACAGTAAAAAGAACATAAGTTCATATTTATCTAAATATTCTTAAGCGTATTGTATAATTTTTACTTTTTATTAATAACTTGCAAGATTCTGAATATAATGTGAAACTTAATAACTAACACTTCGCTCATACACTTAGAGCTTCTGTAGGGAACTAAAGAGCATAAAAGGGAAGGTAATTATGGAGACATTATATGAATGGCTTGGAGCAAAAGTGATCCAAGTGCATATTCTGACAAAATGGGTTCATTACCGACTATTATGTTCAAAAGTGTATACTTGCTCATGCAAGAGTGATCTGTGTGGTAAGTCCATTATTCGCCGATAGGTTGTGTAAAAATCCATTGTACAGAAGGTAAAATTCCTCACAAATCAGAACGCGTTTCCCTTAATTCCTCACAAAGTGCAAACTGTTACATAGATAATTTTTGCTCTGTGCCATTTATATATACAAAAGATGCGTATGCAAAGGGTCGCCATCCAAGTAGAACAACGTCGTGAACAATGCGGCCAAATAAGTAAATTGGAAAGTGAGTTCTTCATATTTATTAAATATTACTACAGTTATGGAATGATAATATAAATATCTAGTTTCTGTTTTGTTTCATTATGGACTCATGACTGGTTCACGAAAGATTTTCAGCATTTACGAAGTATTTAAGAATGATTTCTCATTGATTTGTCAATGTTTAAATGAATTTTAATGTTTATGTACTTCCTTACATGTTTTTAATTCAGTTCTGAATGATTTCCTTGACGAAAATGTTTTCGTTTGATTATGATATGGCGTGGCAACATGGCGTCTTAGCCCAAGTCCCACACCAGTCCGCTCTGTCCTTTTTTACTCTCCTACCATGTGAAAATGCTTTTGCGAAACGCTGCTGCTTTTTTATTGTGTTTGTGTAGTTCCTGTACTCTTGTTTCAGGTGACCGTAAAGAAAATGAACCAAATGATAAAAGAACAAGATACACAGAATAAATACTGCTAAAAGTTATAAATCAATGTTTTAAATTTCAATTAAAGTAAAGAGGAATTATTGTAGAGTAAACAAAACTTCTTAACAATATTTAGAAGTTAAATAATGACAAATGTATTTTCCAAGTGAACTTAAAAGTTAGGAAAGCTACGCCAACAGACCGCCGTGCATTTGTTGTACCTATGTAAGATTTATAATTATGTAAATACGTAGTATATCTCATTGTTTATATGTTTAAAACAATATTTATAATTATTTATTAATGATGGTAACTTCTTGTTAAATGCCAAAGGTTAACCCAACAGCTAAAATGTTGATGGTCACTTGCTATTATTCATTCCTAAGTCATTGTTAGACCATGATAGCCTTCAACAACTGGATATGTGCGTAAAACGATAAGTGTTGGTCAAAATATATTATGTTCTGGTGTTTCATAACCTCTCTGTCTCTCTCATGTCTTATCGTCCAAAAAATTAACATGTTAGGATATATCGCACCCTGTTTACCCTTTTGACCTTGTGCTAATGGATTACAAATAGTTCGTTATTTGAACTATGTCTGTTTGAGAAGACTAATAATAGTGCAGCTTTCTCTTCTATTTGCTAGTGACAGCCATTAGTTCCAGGAAAACCAAAGTTCTTTACGATTAGCATAAAAGGGTTTTATAACCCTTGGCAACACTACTATACGTTGTCAAAATCACCGCGGTTTTGTGATTGCTTATTATCCGGACACCCGAGTCTTGAATGTTGGCTTAGCATTCGGGAGGTCCGGGAATCGATCTCAGCAGCCAGCTATCGTGACTGAGGTTTATCCAAAATGCCGGGATGGTACTTTCAACTTAGGCCCTGGCCGACTTCTTTCCGTATCCTTTCCTCCCTCCTATTCCGGCCTGAGCCTTGGATGCTAAAAAAACCATAAATAAATTCCGAATTCCCCAGTCTTGAATTTCGAATTTCATAAAACAATTTGGAATTTTATTACTTCATTTCCTTCTGCATTTCAGTGGACTGCACTTACTGGTTGATTGAAATTTATTTTTGTGAGCTGTTTGTTCAAGTTATGTAGTTTTAGAGTGTAAAAAGATGTTAAGTGGATAAAAAAAGTGATAAGTATAATGATTAACTCACTTTTTGGAATTTATATTAATACACTCCTCAGCAGTAAAGTATGTATTGTTAAACATTAATGGCGACCGGTTAAGCAACTTCTAGTAAATCAGTTTATTTTTGGTCATTTTTATATCCGTTCGGTGCGCAACTTACGTAACGAGATAATACTCCTACATGACTAGATATTTCCTTGTCTTGTGTATATAACATTGTTTAACTTTATGATGAGATATTTATTTCACAATTTGTATTTATTTATTTATCTGCTTTCTTTGTGTTTCAGGAGAAGACAGGCCGTATAGAATTGAAGTATTTGAGGATAGTTTATATGTCACAACGTATCAAACGAACAACATTTTGAGATTAGATAAATTTGGACGAGGAAATCATACTTACATCATTCAAGGTCTTAACAAAGCTACTGATGTCATGATCGTCCACGAAAGCAAGCAAACTAAAAATTGTAAGTAATTGTAATTTTGACATTTCAATTTGGCCACTGTTACAATTTCAGGAACATCCGAAGCAATTAAGGCTATAAGCGCTTCGATCCTAATTAGATTTGATTGTGCGTGAATAAAATTTTATCTGTTATCTTGTGTCCGTTGCAGAAGATAAGAACTCTTAGGTAAATCAAGACTAGTTCTGTTATAGCGCTTCAACTTATTTGCACTTGAAAAATGCAGAAAAAATGATGAAAATGAAACCAAACTCAGGTCTTCCAGTTGCAGGCTGGGTGCTCCTCCTTATCACCATTTTTGTGAGTTTTTCACATGTTATCGTACACAAATCTTTGCATACATAAAAGAAAACTTTTAATTCTTGTCGGTATGTATGGGTGATAGCAGCCTTGTAATCATCGTGATTTGCTATCCTAATCAGTGTATCTTGTGGTAGATCCTTCATAGCGAGTATAATCTTTTTCAATCACTTACTCCCTTCCCTCTTCCTTTTCCCTAATCATACTGCTTTTCTTCTTCAGGACTGTGAGTGAATTTCGTCAGCGATGTTTCTCTGTCTTCTTTCTTAAATCGTGCATTCAATTGTATAGATTATTACACTGGTAAGGTTCAAACTCTGCCTAAGTCAATGCTAACTTAGGTTTATTCCCGTGTTCTTCAGTCACACGAAGTCAAATGTCCAGATGTTATTTTGGAACTAATGCCAGGGCCACTGCTTTATCCCTCATTCTCCAATAAAATGAAATAGTAAATTAAGAAATAAAAGTAGGACTATAGAGACTAAAAAGCCTATCCGTGTGAAGTTCCGATAAAGTTTTATCCTTCAATATAACAAATTCTGTGTAAAAAGTATATCGTAACTTTTTTATTTTCTTTGTTACATTCATTGTTGTTGGTTTTACCTTACTCTTGCTGATTCTTAAATTTTGTACCCAGCTGACTTTTCCTATTTTCTTTCAGGATTGCGTGTCGACGGCTGCCAATCTTGTTTCCTTATTTCTCAGGCATGTCTGCATTTTTGCACGCTATGCTAATTAGTCTCTATCAAAACTCATTGGCCTTCTCAGTCAAAGCTTCTTGCGGGAAATATCGTCTTTATTTATTTTTCATACTTCGTCCTCTTCCCAAATTATTGAAACTTGATACCTGTTTTATATTGGTCCAGTTTTGATATTTCCCTTTGGATTTGTTTCCTTTCATGTAATAATCTCCATTAAATTTGTCCTCTGGACATTTATCCTCGTATCGATTTTCATGGTGCAGACACAAGTTTTTGCAATCCTAGAACTTCCAGCGTCTTGTCAAACGATGTTTCTGTCTCAGCAACATCCCTATTGCACTCGTACATTAATTGTAATATTTTCCTCTTCTTAATGCTTATCTTTTTAAGTTTTATTCGTAAGTTCATTCCACATTTACCTTCTATAACCTGCCCATTAATGGTTCACTTTTCATCATATCAAGCGCTTTCTTGATATACAGTTATAAGATTTATTTGTAGATGACTAAGAACGATTTAGAATTTCAGTATATTACAATCTCTTTTATTTTGACTTTGCTTTACTTGTTGGTTATTTCGATCTTTGAATATGAACTTCGAATATTCTGATAATATGAAATTTAATATATTCAACTTTCTGTTTTGAATTTGAATATTTATTATCTCGAACAGGATCAAGAGAAAATTTACTTTTACTCCTTTTACCCGTTAAAAGGAGTAACTTCAACATCTATGATATAATGGACCGAAAAATAAAGTAATAAATAATCTCAATTTCTGTCTTCTCAGATAAATGTCTATTACTACTTCAGAACACTTTTCGCCTTCAGTGCGACCTAGCACTCTTCTCCCGCTCAACTAACAAAGAGCAAACATAATTAGATATAACATAACACAAACCAACTTGAAGCTACAGTTGTATGAAACACAACTTAAACTATGCTCGTTATCACCATTAAGGTTCAAAGGCTGATTCGCATCCTTAATGTTTAACCAGTGTCGGTACAGAAAATCACATTTCTTGGTTGTAACCAATCTGGTAAACCGTGAATCTACTCGCTTCAGTATCCTCATCCTTCATTCTTCGGACACTACCCTTATTCTCCCTAATGTATCAATAAATCATATAAGTGTACGTCCTTTTCTGTATTTGACACATAACCTCCTTGCTTCGATCCTTATAACTCTTTATTCTCCAAGTGACTCTGCTCCAAGACGATTTCCTCTTTGAACTTCCCTTGCATCTTCTTTGGAATATTTACTGCCATAGCATACTTAATAACTGGCTGTTGTCCTTTCTTCAAACCTAATTCGCTATTCACCTCTTCCGCCTCGCTGTTCTCAACTAGCAGATGTTGAAGTGAAAGTATTTCCTCAATGCTCTCTTCCATTAATGTTAATATCCTTAGTCCTTCTCCGTTCTCGTTTCTTTCGAAATTTGTTTGTATGATCTTGTCTTGTAAAGAGAACAACACCTTGGCTTTTAGCTGTTATTCCTTTTTCCTGTGACTCGTACAGCTGTTCATTTAAACACGCAAATTAGCAATTAATTGTTTCTCTTCTGAATTTGATCTAGAAATGCATATTGCATTCGGTATGTAGTCCGTTCGATGTGTAGATTTTGGATGTTTCCAGGCTTCTTTAACTTCTTCATCCTGTAACGTTAGTATGCCTTGCAAATCCGTTTTATTCGTTACTTCTGATTCTTCAACTCGTGATTTCGTTTGCTCTTCAACTGTTTTCACTTTTTTCCGTTGATTGAGTTCAGAATCTTAAAAAAAAGTTTTAGATCTATTAAAGTGTCCTTTTATGTTACACGTAAAACAGGTTGCGTTGTAAGCTGGGCAAGCTTGTTTGGCCGTGTGTACCCAAATATCTACAAATGCAGGGATTGGTACAAAAGGGCCAAGACAAGATGCATACGCATATTAGGAACTATACAATTAAGTTAGTATGTCTTTTGTCGAATGTAAATGTAAATATCACAACTGTGATAAATAAATATTTAATCCAAGAAGGGATTGTTCGTCTTGTGAATGAAGAATAGGAATTTTATCAAGTGTAAACAAGACAGGTATATGACATATGAAACATGTGTGGTGTATATTTGGAAAGAGTTACGTGTCAAACTAAATAATACAATAAATTCGCAACGTGAATCTCTACTAGAAGAGAATATGACTTGTCATTTATTAAAACTAGGTTAAATTATAAATATTGGAAACTCAGTCTCTTCAAAAGATTCTACAATCCTAACTATAATTTTAAGGTGACTGCTATAACAATTCTAGTTGTGTCAAGGCAGGACTAGAGATACCTCCCCGAAAATAAGTTTCACCGGCTGATTGCACCAACAAGGGTGTCAACAACAAGAGTGCCTCTCAACAACAACGGTGGCTTAATGCTAGAGTGCTCACCTCTGGTGCTTCGGGTCGTTGGTTCAATCCCTGCTCGTTCCATGTGGGCTTTGTGGTGGACAAACACCCGCTTTCTCCCACTTACTTCATTCCACTAATTAATCCAATCATCATCCATCCGCCCTGAACCAAAGTTGCCTAAAGGCCTTAAATTAAAAAAGAAAATGTCCGCTTCGTCCCTTCTCAGTTGATTTATTACGTCTTGATTGTGAAACCGAGGATAATTGATTAGCATCATCTCCTCTATTGCATTTACTGGACAGAGAAGTAGAACCTAGCACACTTATTGGGACAAGCTAGATTAGCTAATTTAAGTCAATTAGCAAATTCCTTTACTGCACATATTCTTCAGTATATGACTTACAACAAACAAGCATGTAAATTATGAACCTCTGTGAAAGATCATGGGTTCTTATTTTGCTATATGAGTAAGTTTTCAAATTATTCTGGTTGGTTTTGGCGTGTGTTTTCTTTCTTAATTTTAACCATTGTCGTAGTTACCTGGATTTCATTACTATTTTGATGTACAGTGTCAACATACACGATTGTAAATTTTCTATCACGCAATTACACTTATTACTCACCAAACTTAACACCAACATATTGCACAACTTGAAAGTTATTTGAATAATAGAAGTCTTCATTATATTTTTCAGTGTCTGATCCTTGCACTTTGAATCCATGCAATGAAACTGCAATGTGTCTAATGAACTCTGCTACAACAAGAGTGTGCTTGTGCCCTGATGAATTGCAGAAATCGATTGACAAGAACAATCAAGTTGTTTGTCAGACTAAATTACCAACAATTCCACGTCAGTGTAACCTAAACTGTCATGCAGGAACTTGTGTTATGAAGATGGATGTGCCACAATGCAGTTGCCCACCTCAATATGAAGGGGAGAGATGTGAACACTATCGATGTTCCCAGTTCTGCCGGAATAAAGGTCTTTGCTTTGTAGATCTTATGCACGGTAGTTCACCACCGCCGTTGAAGGTAGGTAAATTCGTTGATTTACACAGGTAAAAATTTCAGAAAAAAGTAATTTATTAGTCAGTATTTCGCCGTTGTTTGTTTCTCTTATTATAGTTTTTAAAACGGTTTCCGGACTCATGTAGAGGAAGGCAAACAAACATACGAAAGCATCCAACTTCGTATTGAAATTGTCGTTATATTTGTCAGTACTCACGTAACACATGGTATTTTTAATGATTCTGCACCTATCTGAGAGAACCGGTTTTTACTTCACGTTATAATAATGAAGAGAAGAGCAATCACATTTTTGAGGGTAATAGAGGTAGAAAATGAAGAGATTCACTTCTTTGTTGATTTTAATGAAACTCATTATTCATTTTGGAAATAGTCTATAATTTCATAAGTTAAATAAAGGGATCGCTCAAAAACTGTGTACATGCATCGCTAAATTTTCAAAATAGCCTTTTCTATATATAAAGAGAAAAACACACAGTTTATCAGAACAAGTTTTGTTCATTTGATTGCTCATTAAAATGTAGGTAAATCTTGGAAATTCACTGCGTTTCTCATTTCTTTTAGATCTTACACAGAAAGTGATCTAATAGTCAAAAGCAAAAATTCATATACAGTGATTTTACCTTGAGTTTATGCTAAATGTATTTAGCTCTGTAAAATGAAAGTGTATACAAAAACACTTCCTGCATTTTGTGTTAACTATGCGCTAAACGTGTCGGTAGCTGTTGCTGTAAGATGTACTGACTTCTTCTTCTCCACACGCACATACTGTTGAGAAGACATGTTACTTAAAACAAAATTTCAAATGAAAATTATATCTTGGTAACATTTCTTGTTTCAGAAATTTATCTTTAGTGTAGAATTGGAGGAAGAAAAAGAACAAACAAACCAGAAGTTTATATTTTAATTTTGTCGATCTCCATCACTCTTTCTAGATACCTAAGGGCCTTAAAATAAATTCAGTTCCATCAGTTTCAGACACAAATGAGGTGTGTAGTAAACCTTATATTTTGAAGGTTGTCCTATCAAAAAGGGTCAAGGAAAAAACGTAAACAAGGCGAACAAAATCCATTTATTACGGCTCGAATAAAATGTTCGGAGTCATACTGAAAAAGGCATATCTATTAAAGGAGAAATATGCAACTTTCAGTGTACCAATATGAACTATAGCATTGTGACGTTACGTTAAATTCCTGACAACCAAACTGGCACATAATTGCTTTTGCTGTGCCACTTTCCCCTTTACTTCTTAGATGAAGGAACGCTATTTTTTTTTCAATGTTAACATTAGTTCATTAATATGCACGAGAGTAAACATCGCGAATTTTACTATACATAGTGTACAGATATGTTAGCATTTGAATGTTTGCAGGTATTCTGTGCTTTCTGTTTTTAAATGCAATAGCAGCTTGTTGTACGAAGATAAATTCTGACCCGCCATCTATACATATTGTTTTGTAAATTAGGATATTACTTTCTTCAAGCATAATTTCGTTGTTAATGTTACTATGAAGAAAGTTTTGGTACCTATTTATTTTTTAAAGTCATAATAAAATATTTTTAGTTTATATTTATAAAACAGATATATTCAAAGCTAATCTTATTTTTTGTGTTCTCGAATAAAAAAATAAACTTTTTTTTTCCCCTTCCAGTGTCAATGCCCACCAGACTGGACAGGAGAAAGATGCGAAACACCTATCCACTTGTGTGAAGGTCGATGTTTAAATGGTGGCACTTGCTACACTCCTCGACCGGGAGTGGCTCAATGTAATTGCGCTCCAGGATTTACAGGTTATTCCACTCTTCTCATTCTTTTTTATACCGTCAGATAAATTTATACTTATAGTGTGTAATTTTAATTTTAAATTTGCCAGCGCGAGTAACAGCATATCCAGCAGAAGAGGTAAATAATGTTACAGCATTTACCTGCTAGATGTTGTTATTGTTAAAAATAATAATATCACTCCTTTCGATTTATTTGCGGAGTTTTTGTTTCTTAAAACTATACAGCGCGACAAAAAAAAAATTTTTTTTTCACTTCGAAAAATCTTTTTGTTGCGTAATCTGTGATATCGTGCTTCATTTATAATGTATATGTTGTACAATTTTACAATGAACTATTTTAATAGACATTGACATTAGTAAAGTAGGAACTTGATAATTTAGATTACATCATCAATTAGTACAGAATTAAGAAAAAAGTATCATTACTGAAACGAACCATACATTTCGTAAGAAAATTTTGAAACACATAGCACTAACTGCAGTGTACATATCACGGTATCAGAACTGTAATATCTTTGCATATGTTAGCTCACCTGTACAGTAAAATCCAAGGTTACGGTCATGATGATATCTCATACTTAATGTGCGCGATGAAGTGAATTTAATGTAGTTATAAGCGATCGTAAATCATGTACTGTCAGAAGCAAAAGAATAGCTTTCAGATAGCTTCTTTTTTTACATTTATGCGCAATTGAGAAATGTCTACATGGTCTGATCATGTCACCTTGCATAAAGGAGACGATTTCGTATCTCAACAGTTCATTTTAATTTTCGTAGTATTTTTCCAGGTTTAATCTTACTGTGGTTAAATTGAATTGAATTTATTTATGGAACTTTGCCTCAGGGTGGGATAGTGTAGAGTGATATTGGAAGAATCATGGCCTAGTTTCGAGGTACCATCCCGGCATTTGTCTGGCGTGGCTCAGGGAAAACTCTGGAAACAATAATTGTGATGGGTTATTTAAAACTGTATGGTATTCTCCAAGGTAAAATGAAGTGTTTGTGAGACGAGTTTTGATATTGACTAGTTTATAAGCACGTGTTCTGGAATGTGTAATTTTTAAAAATGTTTTAATTTTATTTGTAACATAACTTTTGTGAGCAGGAATATATTTTGAAGTAAGAAGTCTACAATGTAAGAATTAGGATAATTTATTTGTGAACATATTGTGGGCGTACAAGTGAGTAAAGTCCACGTTTTCTATTAAAAGATCTTATTTTTTAAATAAGCGCTTGGGAGCGACAGTTTTGCTGTTAATTAAGTTTTATTATGGTAGGGCTGAGGAGAGACGGAAATATGCTTTTATCGGATGTGCAAAAAAGAGATTTGAGGGATCTGGGCAAGAGGCCTGCTTTGAGGATATGTACAAAACAGTGTAGTTGACAAACAAATTTCATTTGATGCGAGATCTTACTTGAGAGCATGTGCAGTGACTAAGAGCTTGCTTTTAATACTTCTGAAAATATTACTTTATTTCCAGGCTCAACGTGCGAGAATTGTGTGAATTTAATGTGTGAAAACGGTGCCACTTGTTCAAAGAAAACCGGAAGAGAAGAGTGCCATTGTGCACCTGGCTATCGAGGAATTCGTTGTGATAAGTCTGTTTGTGATAACTACTGTGTGAAGGTAAAATTGACATTATTTCTTTATGTGATGCTTTTGTGGGGAGAATGTTTCTAATTAAAAACTTTTAACAATGTAGAACAATGAATCGTTCAGAATGACACGGTAGAAACAGAAATAGAAAATTATAGTTGAATGTTTTAATGAATAATGTAGTGGCTAATTTAACTCAGTATATGTTTATTTTAATATATCATTTTACTTCTAAATAGTGTCATAATATATACCATGCAACAACAGTATAGAGAGAAACTAACTTGACTATTAATTATTGATGCGATATTAAATAGACGTCATATTTTCGTTGACTTTATTTCTTCTCGTCGAAAATGTAAATCTCAGCCTTCTTATATTCGTAGTCATTGGCTTGTATCTTAGCAGATAATTTCTGTATTTGAAAGGAATTTGTTGTGTGAGACATACATATTTTATGATTTAGTTCTCAGATAAGAGTTAGTTTCAGCGGACCCCCCCCCCCCCTTTTTTTGGTTATAATTCGCGTCTGTCAACTTGTTTTACTTGCTTAAGTCCTTTCGAAGCTTGGATCGTGTTTCTTTTATGGATTTATTTTTTATTGTGATATTTTTACCCAGATTTTATGCACTGTTTTACACGAATATTGTGTAATACGTTAATTTTGTTTGTTCATAGTTATATTCTTTGATAAACGGCTTTTCTTATTAGGATGAGAGTGGATCAGAGAACTCTTATAATATAAAGCAAAAGCCTGAAGAAATTAAAGCGCGTATCATTCGAGCCTATGATGACTGTAAGCACACTCACTTCATGTCCACGTAACTATCAAATACCTAGTTATTGGAGTAAGTTTTTAAAGGATACGCCACATCTGTGGATGGCCAAATAGATATGAACTTTCTCTGAAAATCTGGAAAAGTATTTTTTAAAGATTTCAACATAAGATTTTAGGAGCTTAAAAATTCGGAGTTCTTGGCGATGTAGTTACTGCTAGATCGTGCTCTTGCTAAAAATGTGTTTATAGATTTTTAGAATTATAAATTCTGCGATCAAGATTTACTTCTCATATCAGTAGCTTCTGCTGCCATTCTTTGACCATAGACTGCAGTTGACGTATTCCTTCATTTCTTCCGCATAATGTTGGCTAGATAAGTCAACTTTGGTCTGAAGTTGACGTGACATACCAACTTTGTTGATCTTATATCATCCTGTAATGTCTCCAACAATGTAACATTTGGTTATCATCATTCTCTCTTGCATTCATTAAAGCTCCAGCATTGAGATAATTTCTGTCACCCGAAGTGCTACAGTAGGTAATCCCATGCCTCACAGCGACGGGAATAACAACCTTACAACATAAAGGAGCCCAACTCCATAATTCTATCATCAATGGTTTTCATAAAGAGCACAAAGCACTAGGGCAACAACTGCTCAGCTAGAAGGCACATTACCTTTAGACGCCCATCTGAGCGAAAAGTATGATTCTCAATTCATCGCTGGAACGAATTAATTTCTGTTGTCCAGTTCTTGTGCTCCAAACTACACCGAAGCTCCGAGTTTTGTTGGCCTATGTAATATGGCACTTGTATACGGTGGCTGTGCCCAGTGTTCAAGCTGATGAGCTTCAGTACGCAATATTCAATTGAAAACAGTCACTGCGTGCGTGGCATTGCATTTGAATCATTAGTTCTTGCTTCTGTCATCCAGCATGTAGAACAGAACGCAGAGACAACGTTAACACAACTATTACTGGGGTTATTTGAACATTTGAAAAGTAAGAGTGCAATGTTGAAAGCAGCAATTCGCTGACTTTTATTTTGAAAGAACACAAGATTACGTACATTGCTTGCAACTTATTTTATCTTATATAATCTTATTAGAAATAAACTACAACTGACACATGCTCAAGAAATTTGTTTAACTATATTTTTCATATTTTTATGCATACAAGAATGAGTTTTCACATTTAACATGCACTAACCTATAGCTATCACCCACAAGTAAAACTCGATGCAAAATAAACGCGATTGGTAAAGAATTTTTTGGAATACTAAATACTGTACATGGAAGTAAATGGGAGAGTTAGACTGCTTACGAGAAATCGCTTAATAAATGCGTATTACGAGAAATCACTTTTCGCTGAAATCTCCCCTTTTCCCGTGTATAGGCCTGTCATTGTTGTTATCAAATTTTGTCAATATAAATGAAATATTATTAATGCTACTTTTGTATATATACTGTAAATATGTTTTTAAGAAAATGACAAAATTATTATATTCTAGCAGTAATGAAATTAGTTAGGGACTGCATTTTGCTATACATATATCTATTCTGTTGTTTCGTTTCAGGGTGTATGTACGGTAACCGCAGGCGAACCGAAATGTAAATGTCCTCCAGGATTTTCCGGAAAGCGATGTGAGCGTGATTTGTGTACAGACCACTGTTACCACGGAGGTAAGCTGGATATAAGCGTAACGTTGTAATGAATTTCGTAAACCAGTTGCAGAACTACTTTCTATTTAGCAAGGACATGGTGAATTCATTGTTTGCGATCTGATCAGAAAGTCCCGAATTCGAATAACTACTCCCACTGTTTGACAAATTAAATAAATGTCCATGTATTGTTGTTCAATGAAGAGTACACGAAAAACAAGAAATTAAGCTCCATTGCATTTCACCAAATGATTTATATCTGTAACTCAAGCTACAGGTTGACATTACGGAGAAAAGACAATTTATGGTAATTGTATGTTCTAAGATCTCTTGGGAAATCTCTTGCAGTATTCTTATTGACGTTTAAAACTGATTACGGTTTGTGGCTGTAATGAACAGAGATTGCAAATATTTTAGACAGAAACGGTAGTATTGCTTAACAGGTACAGTACGTTTCATTACGTTGCTATTGTAAGTCTGGTTTTTAAAAGTAGTATCTTGTTACGTAAATGCATAGTTTCAAAATAAAAAGCTTATAGTAATTCTTTAACTGGATAGAAGTCTGTGAAATTGAAGTAGACATAACACAGTTTTAAGTAGTATGTATTATGTTTTCTATTCGTACAAAATTCTGTCTCTAGATCGTACTATTGTTTAAAATTGGTCCTTTTGTTTTGTTATTTTTAAAATTAAGTTTCTAAATTGATTTTTCTGTGTAAGTTAATTTCATTTTCAACGTCGAGGTTGTGATCGCTTAACAAGCGTATCTTATTAAATTGCTTGTGTGATGATGTATTTACATTCTAAAAAGCTTGGGAGCTTCGGACGGAACTTGAAGCTTTTATTCAGGTAGGGTCAGAATTCTGAACAATTGCGTTCAGTGCCCATTTACGCTAATAATTTATATTAAATATTAATAATGCGTTTGATTTATATTAATACGTATATTACAACTTCCTTTTAAGGTACCTGTCAGTACAACGGCAAGAAGCCCAATTGTATTTGTCCTCCTGCATTTACTGGAAGACGTTGCGAAATTGACTTATGTGAATGTCGTGATTGTATAGCGAAGGACCCAACATGTAAATGTCCACCCAATATTACTGTATCTGAAGAATTGTGTAAGAATAATTCTGTTCGAAAATGTTGGAGTGATTACTGTGAACATGGTGGCACATGTGTAGAGTTACCTGAAGGACCAATATGCAGGTAAGTAAAATGAGTTCACAGTTTACACAGAATTACTGATTTCGGTATTTTAGTCGATATTTGAATTCGTAATATTACCGTTTCTACGTACTCAAGGATCTGAAGAAAACTGTATTTGTTGAATGAGTCTAGTTATTCATTCGTACATATATTTGTTATCTGCTAAGTACAGTGTTATTAAGTTATCATTAGTACATTGGATTCGTCAGATTGTATTCTTACATGTATCAATATTAACACAGCAATAATTATGTACATGTAATATACCTTGACACGTACGTAGTGTAGTATTACATTTTAAAGATCATTTTCTACCTGTACGTTAACCTATTTTCCTAAATAATGTATTTCATAAGGATTGGAGACTAATACCGTCGACAGAATTAGATTCGATAACGGAATAGTAACTTTTAAGCGATGAACTCAGCAAGATGTTAGATGCACAATCTGTTACTTTTACATCTATTAAATTCACATTTTTATGCACATCACACAATGTTTCGACTACTGCTGTAGGCATTATCAACTGTACTCAGTATTAACTCTTTGTTAGTAGAGTGATCTATTTAAAAAGGGGTTTCTTTTGTGTAGTTTGGTAACTGATTATAAAGGACAGACCAATAAATAAAGTTGATACGTCGACTTTTTTTTTTCAAATGGCACTACGTCAGTTTACTCGATATATGGCATGCTGTAGTAAACATAACATGTGAAGCATAGAACGCAGTGTTGCAAACTGTGAAAGTTTTCCCCTTCTTTTGATGAAACGTTTCAATGTTACATGCTTAACCTGGTTTAAAATTCTGCAATCAGAGTGAAACGAACTGTGTTCTCGAAAGGGTACACGCGAATATGTGATAGAGGGTAAAAATAACAGAGAGAGAGGGAGGAGAATTAAAATAGATGTAGAGGAAAAGAAAAACCAATGTAAACGCTTGTAACACTACTATATTTATTAATTGAGGTGAAAAGTGTTGCCAAACACATAGTCCACAATTTAATAACGAGAAATTGAAAATTCATTGTCATTAAAGATCAATCTAATGTAATGTAATGTTTGTGATAAAATAAGAGGCAACCTGCACTCAAGGTGAATAAATATTGTAAATCTTACGTAGAAATGTATATTATTATTTATTTCAGGTTCATGAGGGAAAACTATGGTCAAAGAATTGAGGGACAATTTCAAATAATATGCCTTGACATAAAATTGTTCCAGTCATAATGATTCTCTGTACATAAAGAAATAAATACAGCTAATAAGTTAAAATATTTTTTATGATCTGAAATGGATGGAATGAGACAGCATTGATATTGAGCGAAATCTAACTGCATTTGTTGTTCTGTATAACATTGACAATATTTATTTACTTTGAGTAGTGGTCGTCTCTAATTTGCCACAAAAATCACAAATATTAGATTTATTTTTCATTGACAGTCCCATTTCCCATTATTAAGTTTTGGGTTGGACAGTTGGTAGTACCTTTCTCATCGTTCGTTACAAAACGTAGTAGTGTTCCAAGTGTTTACATTGGTTACAAAAAAAAAAAAGGAATTTAAGTTCGACCTTTCTCAAAACTATAAATATCTTTAGCCTTCTTAAAGTATGCAAGATAGAAAGAGGAACGTTTATATTCCTTTGGTTCTTTTCCTTGAATGGATTAAATTTTGGTTTCCGACTTCTTTTAAACCCCTTGTTTTAATCTTTATAGAAGTACGTGAAACTCCGGAGCATTAAAGTAATTAAGAATTTGACTTCTGGTTTGGTAAAGCCTTTTTGTGGTAGCTGTAGTAGTGTTTGCATAGAGAGTAACTAATGACTGTGCTTCATAGCTACAATTAAAATTTAAGTGCTATCAGTAGTTACAAAAGAAAATCCTTTCCTGATCTCGTTGTAAGTGCTCAAATATGTATCTAAGTTTAGTCTCTTCTCAATGGTTCAACTGAATATGGCCATGAAATTTTCTTTAAAATATCGTTATATAATATGTAATTCACAGCAATAACTTATTCTTCCGTATGTAGGTGTCCAGGTGATTGGATAGGAATCAAATGTAATGTTCCAGTAGGGAATGAAAACCCGTGTAGAAATAACGACTACTGTAAACATGGAGGTGTTTGCACTGTTTCTCCAGAAAACAATACGCCTGTGTGCAAATGCTACCCGGAGTGGACAGGCGATCGCTGTGAAGAAAGGTCATCTTGTGTGAACTTCTGCTTTAATGGTGCTACTTGCATTGAGTCAAACGACAGAAGCCTTAAACCCAGCTGCATGTAAGTGTATATGTTCATTTTTAAGTATCCATTAACTACATATTCAATAATGATGTGATCTTTGACTATTACGTGGGTGCATGTACGTACTACGTGATGTATTTAACTTTTCCATTTTAGTGAACATGCGTGCAATGAGTTTAGTTCCTTTTATCTGTTCTGTCTACACTTCCGGGAGAACAACAAATGGCATACATACCAATGCCGAGTGGTTCAATGGTTACGATCGTTGACTTCAGATAAACACTTTGAGGTGGCTAGGGTTCGAGTCCCACCAGGCAAATGTTGGAATGGTGCCTAGAATATAGATCCTGACCAATAGTGTTCGTTACGAGACGTCAACCTTCTGGCATGTAACTGGATTTCTATCGTTCAGAGATAGAAATAATAATAATAAAAGCAATGACACACTAATATTAAAAACTAGAAGGCTTTTGCTGTAAGGCATGTTCACAAAAATAGTATACCTTACTTATAGGATATATTATTGTCATCAAAATATATTTACCTTGAAGAATACTGCAGATAGGAATTAAAAGATAAAATCTTATTCCTTGTATCAGGTTGAATTTTCTGCTATAAATAGACTAGCAATACAATATTCATGGCTTTCATATTTGTTTTGGATCAAATTAAATACGGGCCTAAAATGTCGGTACGATAAAATGATTCAAAAGGAAGTTTTTATTTGCAAGCTTCGTCATATACAGTATGTAAAGACTTGCGAACGTATTTGATGCTTTATGATTTCTCGACTTTCGGTTGCGAGATATAATATCGTTACAAGGGAAAATAAAATATTTTGTAATTTATAGCATGCGGCACTTTTTCTCGCATAAAATTGAGACGAAAGCCTGGTTTCGAGGAAATGAGTTTGCGAGTTTTTAAGATAATATTCAGACTGTATAAAAGAAACTACAGCTCTTCGCGCTTTATTTACTTTTGTGTTTTCATTAGCATATAGTGAGGCTTGTAACAATTTTATAGATACGAGAAATGCCTATTTCAACATATACTTGTGAATGCCTAATGTTTATCGCTATGAAATGCAACATTATGACTGACGATATAAATTAGTTTTATTGAAATTAATAGGTAATAATAGCATAGATAGGTGAATGTTGTTTAGTAGAGAAATTTCTTAGTTGTAAACAAATGAAACGAGTAGGAATGACTATATTTTGTTTTTCCGCTTTGTTTTAAAATTCCAGACTGGTATCCGGACTTTTCTTCGTCTACATTCTCTGTTAAATATGCTTGAAACTGTCGTGACTTTATTCTCCAATCTAGTATATCTTATCTGTCTTCTTTTAGGTTCTTTTATCGGAACTGTTGGAGGAGAGCCGACCTTGATAATTTATATTTGTTTAAATTGTCTTCCCTTAGGACTGACTCCGAGACTTACGAAATTATTTTCATAAACGCAAGAGGATACTTTGAACTCCTTTCATAAATTTCACTTGCTCGTATTTCTGGATTCAAATGCATTTTTTCTCTCAGTGGATTGTTGAGGGGGATGCTTTCTGAAGATTCTCACCGACTTATGCAACTTTTGGAAAGTTGGCACGACAAGAAGCTATTGCTTCTAGGCAAGGTTAGACTGTGACAACGAAACGAATGTTGGGATGATAGTTCAGCTAAGTTCCTGGTCGTTCTTTTGTCCACACTTCACCCCAGAAGGAGGCTACCCTAGAGACGCATCTCTCAGGCATGTGACGGGCTTAGGGCATAGCTTCGGGTCTGTCCTGTAGAAAATAAATTAAATAAAAACTAATATTCGTTCTCAGTGTCGATTTCAATATAGCAAAATTGCTGCACGCTAGCAAGTTTGTAAGATTTCGGGACGTTTGTAAGTAAGGTTTCGAACTGAAAATTGGCAAGCATGTACAGAAAATTCACTTTTAGCGCTTTGATGGGAGAAAAAGCGCACTTCCTCAACTGTGTTAATTTTAATTTTCTTTACTACGATGTGATGTTAACAAGTGTCTCATGAGAGATAAAAAATGTTGTGTAAGTATTCTTCTCTATATTATTTGGCATTCTTAATGTAACTTGCAATGTATAATTTATTTTAAGATACTTGGAATAATTTTATTTATTTCTTTACTGTTTAGTTGTCCAAATGGATTTACTGGTTTGCGGTGCCAAACTTCGGTAAAGGATCTCCCCAACACTTCGAAGATTCAAGAAGGAAGTAACACTGCACTGATTACATCAATAGTGATTGCTGTGATAGTCATAATTATTTTGATAGCAGGTCTTGTTGTTGGGATTTTCATATTCAGAAAGAGGAGGAGGTAAGTTTGCTTCATCAGATGTATTCTCTACTGTAATTATGAATATTAAAAGAAAAAGTAGAGTAGTTGAAATATAATCAAATAAAGATCTGAAATTTGTGTATTCCCGTATGTAGATGCTGAAAGAATCAAACTTCAGAACTTGTCGAGCGTATTCTAATTGCTCTACTTTTTCTTTTGTATATTTATTTTCTGAATCGGGACTGATGTAAGATTTAATGTTGTGACGCCCATGCGTTTTACATAAAACATAAACCCTCGAAGTTTAGGGTTCTTGAGAGAAATACAAGGTGGGGCGTAGTGCTACCAAAAGATTTATAAAGTTTATATATAACACCTGTTTTACGTATGAAAAATGATGCCCTTGAGATGATTATCCAGATTTTCAAAACACTTTCATTCGACGTGCAATAGAATGCATTATTCACCGTACTGTAATGTTGGATCTAATGACCGATGTAAGCTTTGGTTTCTACAAGATTACTCCATCGCGCATACGATGTGTCTGGAACGCCTTATTTCACGGTATGGTGACACGAACTGACCTGCACGCTCACCAGGCCTTACGGCGTTAGTCTTTTTCCTGTGGTCCTATCTGAAAAGCAAGGACTATGAAACACATCCAGGCAACATCCTTCAACTGAAGCTGGCTTTACATAAAATCTCAGAGAACTTGCAACAGCAAGTAATGCATTCTTTTCGACGTCGAATGAAACCGTTTGGAAAATCAGGGTGCCCATCTCAAGGACATTATTTTTCACACGTAAAACAGGTACTCCATAAAATTCTCAATTTTTTGGTATCATTTAAACAGTTCTTAGAGCAAAAATAAAGTTGAATTTTTATTTTAGAAACCGTCAGGTGTTTATGGCCCACCTTGTGTTTGTTAAGTTGTGGAGAAATAATATTATTTTTTAACAAATTGTGTTGTGTTGAATTTTATTGTTATGCAAACCGTTAGATTGACAGTCATTATCACTAATTAGCAAATGCCCTTTTTCTGCTCTTTCAAAATTTTTAAATGCTTGTCTAGATTAGATATTAATGGTGTCCGTCTGTTACAGATCTCTTAAAAGTGCTGTATTAAGTCTATAGAGTATCTGGTTTAGAGTCATTTCCAACTGTTTCCACTTCATGATCATTAACTATTGTCGTGATGAGATATTTTAAACACTAACATCAGTAAGAAATCTAGGTACTTTTTGTAAAAGTTGGAACTAACAATCTTTGTGAAGAAAGAAGAGATAACTGCAGTAGACCTGGACGAAATTCATAATGAAATGTAGCAGCATCTTCTTGAGTAATTCCGATTCCATAACAAAACATAGATAATACATCCAGAGAGCATAGGGGAGCTCAGGGACCCTACAGGCGACATATAAATAGGTGAAAGATGAGTTAATGGCAAAGCAAACATATACGAAAAGAGAAGTTGTCTCAGTGTACGAATTTAAAACTCTCAGAGTTGATAAAAGGCAGGGAATTTTAAACTTCACAACCAAAATCCATCAGTTTTTGACTGTAATGCCAGCAACATGTGACCTGGCGTTATCATGGTAGATGATGATTCCTTGGCAGTTGACAGGGCCTGGCCACTTCAATCAGTGCTGCTCGCAGTCTAACTATTGACAGTCGAAGGTGCAGTGCTGGATTAAGGTATTGAGGGGCCCTAAGCTATTGACTGTTAGTCCCTGTTACCTATCTCCCGTGTTCGTAACAGTAAGGTTATTAATATTGTTACCTTTGACGGGACACTTGAACCAGAGGGGGCCCTCGGCTGCTACCGTTTTAGCCCCCACCTTAATCCGGCTCTGAGAAGGAAACCGTCAATGAGATCGTATCGAAACCCCCTGAAATTTTGCTAGGAGAATCTACGTCCTAGAGAGAGAAAAAAAAAAAAAAAAAAAAAAAAAAAAAATTAGCTGCCCATATTAACTGCAACGTACAGATAGGCGCTGGAATATTGGTGCGAAGTGTATTTTTTATCATGCAATCAACAGAAATCACTTTTACTTTACTTTCGTCCTGGAATGAAACACTACCGAGATGTAGCGCACCTCCCATAGCACACCACTCTTCGCCAGGGACATGTTTAGGTTCTGAATCCTACATTTTTAATAGGCAAACTATTATGTGGATTTTACAAAAAGAATTGTTATTATTATTATTACGTTCCGCTACAGGAACCCACTTGTCATCTCCCGTAACGTTGCATGTCAAGAACCGGTCATTTTTGTACTGAGAAAGCAAGGAAAGGCAGGTCCCAACGCGCTCCTCCCGTTAAGTTGCTCACAGCTGATGAACCAAAGAGTGAATTTTGTGGTGAAAACCAGCGATTGTCCTGTGTACATGGAAGATTTCCGCTAATTCCTTTACGGTTGGATTTGGGGCGTTTCGTATGGCTTGGTCGAGATTCTCTTCAAAAAACATTGCTGGACTTCCAGGCCGTGATTAATCTTGACAGTTTCTTGACAAGTCTTCGTCCCTTACTTTTTCGAAACCACCGATGACATACACTTGCCGAACGTTGCGGCAGGCTGAGGCCGCATTACTGCCTATATCGAACTCAAAAAGTAAACAATGTCTGATCTCCTTTTCGGTCCCCATTTCAGCGACACGATACGCTGTCCCTGTCTGCTCGTCCACACTCACTGCCTGTGCCTGCTCTAATGTTCTCCCGATTACGTGGGTACCGATTCACGCACTGGCAGCGCCATCTGAGAGAGCAGCACTCCGCTAATCTGTGACTTGTTACAACGGGTAGAAGTTTTGCTCTTACCCTATAATTTTGGCAAGAATTTGCTGAAATTACATATGGGAGATGCTACTAGAAGGACTTTGTTCCTCGATTCTCTGTTTTTCATTTGTGCCAAATTTTCATTCCGTCGGTTTAGGTTTTCACCCTTACTTACTTTTACATTGTAAGAGCTCTATTTTTACGTAGTGTAAATAATTTTTCACTTCTATCCACACTAGACGATACTTGAACAGTGGGATATGTATGTATAATGTTAAATACATTACATGTTAAGTAGAAGCGAGTGATAGTGGCTAGAAGACAACTAGAAACGTGTACTTTGTGTATTTTTAGGACTACCTCGGTCTCCAACCTACGTGTCTTTTCTATATCAATGAGTCCAGCCCTATGTCTACGTGTTGAATTCACTAGTCTAGCTCGACTGTATTTATCACACACTTTTGGAGCTAAAGAACATCTCTCATTTCAATTTGTTTATTGTAAACTATTTATAAGTTAGTGGATTCATAGATGTTTGATTAATTGTCATTTTTATTGTTACAGTAACATTTATATTTTGTTTTGATTATCTACCGTAATGAAATTCTTCGCTCTGCTTTCTTTAACAGTTTATGCCACCTCGTGAGAAGATGCTCTCGATACCAATATATATATATATATATATATATATATATATATATATATATATATATATACACATTCCAGAGCTTTCGTCTATATTGCTAATTGAGAACTGGTTTAACAGAAAGTTATTTTGAAATGCAGTAATGCTGTTGTATACAGTCTACAAAGATTGCTTGGAAAATATTGTCTACTTACAATTGTTAATAGCAGCCGCTTGCTCTTCGGAAAAATGTAGAGAATATCACTGATCTAGAGTCTGTATTTGAATGTAGGGCTAATAATTTTCTGTTTATGATGGTGAGCACTGGAATGATTGTGCATTATTCTCAAAATATTGATGTTCATTTTCTTTCAGCGGGAAGCCTTTCATGCACGTTCGAATGCAAGATAATGTTGAGATCAGCAACCCAATGTATCTGAGGGAGGATGTGGATGAAGATGCAGACGCATTGGAAGCAAATTTTAATTTAGACTCTGACAAGGTTCGTAATTATGCTTCTTTTTACTCATAGCCGCGATCGCTTTGAACTGCTGCGGCAGTCTTGTCCTGCAACTCGGTTGATTTAGTAGAACAACTTTTGTCACTTTTCATGTCAGCTAGTTTGTAATTTCTCAACAGTTGAAACCTTGTTAATATATTTATATGATAGCCGTGAGTCGATAACGCATGAATGAATTTGGGGGGGTGGGTGGGGATGAATAAGCTCTGGGTAGTATTTCAAAACATGTTATATAAAAAAAGAGAATTGTTTTCAAACACAAGGTTATATTTGAGACTCTTCTTGAAACAAATATTAACACATTTTAAATTCAAAGTAGAAGAGTTTAAAGAGTATTGTTAGAAGGTATCGTATAACTTAAAAGAAAAAAGTTGCGAAGTATTTTCAAACTGTTGTATTTTTATTATTATTATTATTATTATTTTAATGAATGTAGTTAATACTAGTAAAATGTATCCACTTTAACAACTTATGAAGCGTGAAAACTAACATTAAATTTAAAAAGCTAGAAAAGCGAATGAATCAAATAATAAACGAACTTGATCAGCGCATCTTTGTGCGTGGTGAACGTAACTAATGGGCATGCGTGTTAATTTTGATTTCTTACATCTTTATTAGCAAACGCTATCACCTAAATATCATATTTAGGAGTTTAATTTGAATATTTTTTACCATCTGGTAAGTCCCACTTAAATCAAAATTTCGATGTATTTTATGTAAGCTGCTGTTCACATAGCCCTACAATCTAGTACTGCAAGATGCCTTCACACATTTTTCTTTGTCTGTCTCGAGCTGAACCACAGTTCGTGTGATGCGTGTTGTTCTTCATGGAAGTTGCTGAACTTCTAAATCTTTGTGGAGTGTTAAACCAACAACCTTTTATTGAGTCACAGATTTGTCCTAGGTAGAAAGTTCGTTGTAATTATTATAATTTAGGGGACAGTCTTTAAGAATTAAGAAAACGAATTTTGTATCAGCACGAAATAAAAATTAAACTGGGTGTTGCGGCAGCCTTTAAGGGCCTTGGCCTATCAGATGGGTGTATTACGTTCAAGTAGAGGGTTACGGGTTCAGCGTAACGCCTTTTTGCATTGGTGTGTCTGACTTTAATGACCACAGTCCGCTACTTATTTTATTTAAATAGTTCCCCAACTGTCCTCATGATGCTGGATCAACATCGAAATTCTTAGTCCCCACCGGGATCGCTCGCACTGAAGTCGAGCACGCTACCGACTAAGCCACGAATGAGTCTCATCAGAACCAAATATTTTTCAATAATAAAGTGGCTGAAACGATCCCCAGGGTTGAATCACGAAATCACTTTTTGCGTATCGATTTCGACTCTGACCCGGCATCGTCTTCTGGTGTGCACACCAACGCAAAATCAGTTATATCTATATAAAGTAAAAGAATTAAGAAAGAAGTAATGATAAATAGGAAAACGGAAGTGACAATAAAAGTATAATGAAAGGAAAAGCTAAATTAATTTTGCGTTCGCTCCAGAAGACGACACCAGCTCGGAGTGGAAATCGAGAGAAAAAGTAATTTAGTGATCCAACCCAGTGGACCGTTACAGCCAAGTTAGTACATTTAATTATTGAAGTACAGTCTTCCGTGCGCTAAAAAGGAAATTATTCAGAATATCTTCCGTTACAATAACTATTACTTGCCAGCTTTGTATAGCGATAACCTTATAAGGCGTCAATAATTTTCACCTAAAGTGGAAATACATATAAGTGTTCTGTGACCTATTGTTGAGTAATTTTTCTAGTATTTTCATGTAAATACTATATTGCTGACTATGATGTTTATTTTACAATAAATTAGATGTCATAAGTTGGACTGAATTATTATTATTATTATTATTATTATTTTTTTTTTTCAGACTGCAAACTTTGCAAACCCCGTTTATGATACAATGTACAACACTGGAAGTGCAGGAGCCACTGTCAGTGAAGAGAAGAAAGGTTTATTACAAAAGGAGAAATTTAAAGATCCGCTCTCCGATAATAAAGAAACTCTGTAGTTAGGGCTGTCCAAGAACTTTGTTGATAAAATATTGAAACAGGAAGCTGAAGCTCTGAAGCAGAACATACTTTGATCTTGCAAGGGAATATAATTCTAGAAACTGCAGTTTAATCCCTCTTTTTTTATTTTCTGCTCAAGTGTAGCTATATTACTCAAAGAATAACCACATTTTAACTGGCATGAGTTTCTAAACATGCCAATACAATGGTCCATCAACACATTAATCATTATTCTTGATATGGTCAAACGTTTTGGGATACTGCAGCAAATAAGAAGAAAATCCAGGGTATTGCAATCAGCATCTAGAAAGTTGGACTTGATGTTTCCAGTGTATATTAGAGATTGCGTGTATATTTTTTTTTTCAAATCCCCCTCTACTTGATGCGGTCTTAGACACTCATGAGAATGTGATTGACTGGAACGGCTCCAGGATTGTATCTCACTGCAGTGATGAAGCTAGTCAAGAAATGTGCCACGTTACTGAACTTAAAAAAGCAAAGATGAGAAAAGGGGGAAAATAATTAGTGCCAAACCAACCACTCCATCATAAGGTTCTTTCTGTGTGAGCTTGATCTATCTTTTCGAAAGAATATATCGTTCCGAGAATCTAACAGAGAAATATAAATTTTACCAACTTATACGAAAGAAAGAGGATTACGAGGCAGCTCAATTTTTTAACGTTTTTAGGTATTTCTCGATACCATTGTTTAAGTATCAAAGTAAGTGACAAAAAATGATAAAAAGAGAAAATGTTACTTGTATTACTGTGATTTCATATCGATTGTGTCAAAGTTTCCACTTGGACATCGTGTGATTGTTCAAAGACTATGATGTATCGCACCGTCTGATATTGAATTTGCTCATAGACTATGACTTTTCCTTGAAACTTCTTTTCTGTGTACTAGATCTGAGTCTTAAATTTTGTCTTGCTAGGTAATACCAATATTGTATCTTGCTCCTATGTATTCATCATCTGTATTTTTTTTTAATATGTTAATTATTTATAACAGAATAGTATCAGTAAATTGGATCTTGCAAGGTAGTTTTCAAACCAACAATAGAAGAAAACATTATATTTGGAAATGAAGTATTGTCTGAATAGTTTATTGCCTACGAATCCATGAATGTGTTGTGTTATAATCACATTATCAGTAGAATTCGTTTGAACGTAAATTTTTCACGGTATTTCATAAGATATAACTGTTTACTACGTAATAACAAGACTTCGTAATTGAATTGATAACACAACGCATGTGGATTCGTATTGGATGTTGCAACTTAATTTGTTTTCAGTGAACAATTAGTGATATTATTCACATGAGGTGCAAGATTTATTTTTGTCTATTTATATAGCATTTATAAACTTCAATGAGGTCACATTAAGTGTTTATTTTGCTGTTGAACTTATGTGTATGTCACATAGGAATGGTTGTGCCACTTGAAATCTCCTTATCTTTGTTTTTCTTTTCTTTTATTGTAATTTATACAATTTTTTAGAAGTCAAGTGGGTTTTCAATAAAAAAAAGTAAAGGATAATCTCAAATGGTTGTTGCTATTCCTAGTCATTTTAATTTGTATAAACGTGTTACTTTCCACAGAACTCATAAAAACGTATGTTGTGTCTCTGACAAAGGTAATCTTTGCCGCAAAATATTGTTCTTCTGCGTTGTGTTTATGCGAATGTTCGAATTTCTTTCGTAATGTCGTATCAACAAATATTAGGAGTCCATATTTACATTGTTTCTATGTTGTCATTTTGATTCGCTAACAGCTAGGTTCAGAAAGTACTTGTATGTTCACAAAGAAATGTCTGTAATATCGGTGAAAAATTAGACTAACGAACGCCTATATTTATTGTGTGCACAATAAATTGTTTCTTTAATGTATAATTGTATTTCCAGTCATGGGAATTATGATTTTGCTTACGATGTTACAGTTCTTTTGGTTCTAATTATTTACTATTAGATTCCATATTGAGTTACAAGAATTCATCGCATGTATGGATATCACTCGAGAAGTAGTGCAGATGCTAGTAGCAGAAGAAATTGGACTCTCCCAAAGTAAGTGATGAAAGCAGCTCGAGTGTACTTCCAAAGTGAAACTGGTTGTGTACTATTCTTCTGTATATTTTTTAAGGGTTGTGTGATGTCCTTGTGGAATTTTGAACAACTTGTAATATTTTGTATAAATTGAAAGCCTATATTATAATTATGTATATGTATAGAAAGGTGACTAACCTTTTGAAACGAAAAATCTTGCCATGTCCATGACACGAAAAGCATCTCTGCCATATTAATCGTTTGTTTTTAATTTTGATGTTTTGTCTGTAAACTTGCGAAGTTTTTACTCCACCACAATGAGGGTGCTTTCGAGTGTAGCTTGAGTTGCTGTTAGTGAGGGAGTTGTAGGAACACATAGGGCTCATTTCAATCAGTTACTTTTTAAGTTACTGGCACTGAGATCTCGATTTCGTTCTATTTGCCACAAAGGTGCCAGAAGGCAGCTTTGGGAATGTGACATATTTTTGTAAATAATTCAAGGTTCACATGTCCATGTGATATCTTGTACCCGAAGATATTTTGTACATGAACTTATGGTGGAATAAAACATACGTCAATTCGTCAACAAATGTGTTTTTACTGTCTTTTATGCTCCACACTCTTGGCATAATTTCACCGGAAATAAAAGAGAGAGAAAGAAAGAAAGAAAGAAAATAAAACGCTGACATTCATTAAAGTTCCATTTATCTTTGACTGTAATATAATATACTTATTACTTGAAAAGTAAGGCAAAGCCAAACTGTTCGAAAATTTTGTTTGAAACCTGCTTCGTATCTAAAAAAATAGTTTCTGTTTCTTATGAGAATTGGTTTACACTTTACTCGCTTAAAAAAAAAACAAGTACAAGCAACAAAACCCTTCAGCATCTTCTTCTGTAGCTAAAATCGATATGAAATGTTAGTACAATCTCTGACTTTGTTGTTATTCGATCCGTCAGATCATTGTCCAAATCTACAAAATTTAACCCACTTTCTTAAAATATTTTGAAAATTGTTGTTAGAATTCTGACCAAATATTTGTCTACGGGTAATGGAGAAGGGGAGCCTGCAGGTGTGGCTCAAGCTTAAGGACGTAATCTTGACTCAAGCTGAAAGCAGGAAGAAAATTATTTTTTTCTGATATCAATTTATCACCAGGAACGTTGATGAAGTCATGTTCACCATCGCTTTATGCCTGTGAGAGAGCATACAAGACCACAATAAGCGTTTCCTTGGCATGTTCTTTTATTTCTTAACATACGAGTGACTGTCATTCCGTAGACAAAAATGGACCGAATTAAATCAGCTAAGTACCTGCCGTGGTATCACTGACTATTTAGATCAGTTGCACCAAAACAAGCCAGGGATTACACTCGGGATTGCAAAGGCAAATTTTGCGAAGCTGGGCATTACGATGAACGATCACAAGCGCCGAGAGGATGTCTGTGATCGTTCATAAGTACCATTGCAATGGTTCTGCGTTTGTGAAAAGCTCCGGGTGTACAACATGCAATCCAGTCAAATAAACTTTGATCACCCAAAAGCCTACTAGTGAGGATTAAGATAGTAAACACGACGGAAGTCGTTGTCACCTACGACGTCATACTGACAGACTCTGACGCTACCCACTGTAAATACAACGACGAAACCGAGGTTTCCTAACTCGGCTTCGTGGCCGAATGGTCAAGACGTTCGTTTCTTGAGTGAAAGGTTCCGGGTTCAAACCCCTCTTGGGTCAACATTTTTTATTTTTGAAATATATTTTCATATGCTCGTATTTATTATTAATAATTCCTTTTTTGCATTTTTCGTACATTATCTTAAATTAGTGACCATAAGAAAGTGGAGGCTAGGTAAGGTTACGTGCGGTCATGTATCTTTACATTTTCCTCTCTCAAATTCCTAGCGCGAGACGCTCTTCGACTTCCGCCGTATTTACTATTTTAATCGCCATGTAAAGCCTACCTATCCTCTGGGTGTTAAACGCTAACAAATGGTACCCAAATAAGTGTTCGATTTGGGTGTAAATTTCCTTCACTTCAGAAAGCTTCTCTGACTTTGTTCATCGATACATACCCCTAGCCTGGGATATGAATGGATCTAAAATACGGTGTTCTGCATGTTTCAGTAGTTCATCTTTTTTTGGAAATAGCATAAATCAAATACTGATTCAAACAAAACCACAAATTAGTAGAAAATAAGGCAGGAAGCTACATTTTGTTAAATGGTCACTGGAAAAAATTCAACTTTACCTTTTCTACATGAAACTTACGTTTAGTCAGGAACATAGAGTTAGGAATATAAATAGAGGGAACAGGCTGTTTTGTTGGAGAGAGGAATGAAGCCAAGAGACGGGGCATTTCGGCCATCTTGTGTGGCCCCATATTCAGAGAACCTCTTTTCCGAGTATTTCCTCTCAGGTGCACTCATCCTCTATCGAAAAAGGCAATCCTCACAGTACTCGGTATAGAGGGACTCTAATGGGCCACACAAGATGGCTGCCGATGAACCGAATTTGGCTTCATGAGACGTCATGCATGTTCTCTCTATTTTCTTCCTAACTCTATGGTCAGGAAGCTATATTTGATGTCAAAGATAGACGACTCAGGTTTTTGCATTATGCCATGAACTACTTTGGAAATTAGGGGTATTGTTTTATTGATGTTTGCAGCTTGAAACTAACGTTTTATAACACGACAAAACGCGAAAGATCCCTCAAAACGCGTGATGGGTTGTATTACGATAAATAATAGTTTTTTTCTTCCCGGAAAATGTATTTGTTTATTCATGTAATAAAACACTAACGCTTTAAGACGTAAGAATTCCAGCTTCACATGATCACTTTTTAATGAGCATGCGTTTCACGAAACTGACAACTTCATTGAAATTATTCATTGGAGGGAGTTTTCAAGTGCTTTATGGTAATAAGTATCAATACTTTGCCCTGCCATCAAGGGAAGATCACAGGACAAGAAAATCTCGAGTAACATCGAATCTGATACTCGTTCGATTGCGTACGCCAGATTAGACGTTTCATGTAGACAAATGTATTGGAATTCTTGTCTGTTTTAGGTGATCGATAAAATCATGTTCACATCCTAGTGCTCTTGTCAAAACTCTAACCCTCTTCAAAAGATTGGAAAAACTGCTCTTGTTCTCAATATTATTTACAAATAGGCCTGTTGTTGTTTCGTTCTTGATTACATTGAAACAAATTATCAATAATAAGCCAACCTGAAGTAAGTTTACCCTCATAACAGCGCGGTGATGTAAATTCCATAATTTCCACTCGATTTTTATATTTCTAAACAATTAAATTTGCAAGCACATGCGATTATTTGAAAGATCTTAAATGTAAGGAACCTTCTTTCCACCTGCTAAGACTCGCTTCGGAACAATTGTGTTTAGTTCTTCACGGAAATTACCCCATGAGGAAAACTCGGCGGGCCACCGGTGCCCCGCCGAGTTTTCCTCATGGGGTAGTGACAGTGATTGCTGTATATTTGGTTGGACGTTGTCCATTGTCTTCATGATAATACAAAAGATATAGACAAACTTCGGGAGGTGAATCCTGACAAGGAAACAACAAAAACAGTCCCCATGACAGACAGACAGACCCATACATACAGCCAGCCAGCCAGCCAGAATGTTGGGAGTTACGCGCGGTATCATCACAAATCACGTCGTATCTCTACAAATAATGATTCACATGGTTTAGCAAATTCATCGAAATTGTACCCAATACATCTATTTCAGCAAAGTTTCTGATAGAAGAATGCTGCTTAGAGGTGATTTCTATACTCTTCCCCATTAAACCATATTTTCATGACAATGAAGCTTTTACGCAGGGAGTGCTGTCCATGCCCCACTCCCTCAAACATAAACCCTTGCACACCCACACCAATCCGAATCCATCGGCTCTAATCACCCATTCCGTCCTAAACTAGCCAAGATAAATCCTACATTCTCATTTCCACGTTCTCCAATCCGACAAAGACAAAAGTTCAGTATTTCACACCAAACCTAGATTAGTTTTTCAACACCCCCTGCCCTTCCCCGTCAATCTTAGAAGCACCTTGGTCCGTGCGAGTCTTCCCTCCCCTACCACCCCCAACATATTTAAGACTTTCTCCATCTTCACCACGGTCACTATCAATACTCAGGGTTGCTGGAAAACTTGAATTTTTATATATTGTTTTCAGTCCTGGAAAACTTGATTTTTTATATTCGTCATGGATGGAGCCGATGGTTTCGACTTGGTTCGAAGTGTGGATGGGTTGAATGTGCACACCGGATCTGCTTGGTTATAAGGTTAGATGGGTAATCTCGGTCGCAGAGGTGGTGGAATTCAGGCGTTATCCTCTAAGGACAAGGGAGAAAGGAATCGCTTTTTTGGTCTGGTAAGGAAAAGAAATTATTAATTTCGAACAATATAATATGGCAACACTGCTTGTTTGCTGCATGAGATTTTCACATGGATGTGAAGTTTGTAGTAAGTATTTGAATTCTACGTTATTCAAATCAAATATTAACACATTGTCTATTGAGCACCAGACATATCCTTAACACTATCTCGCGATGTTTCACGTCCTGTATTTCCCACAGTTTGCAACAGTGGCTTCATGTATTTTCGTTTACCATCATAGTTGGACCCCAAATATCTCAAAATACTGATGTGATGCTATTTGAAAAATATTAACTTTATGCCAAATTAGCAACACTATGACCTACGTTGTAGCTTATTAAGTCCGCTCTATTGACACACATGGACATCTACCATTGTAATAATCTTCTCAGGCTCGAAGTTTGAAACTCTGTGGCTCGAAAACTACGCATTTTTGGCGTCCACGTATCAACGTCAGTGAATAGGGGGAGATAGACATTTTGTCCTGTTTGTCCCCCTTTCTTAGATCTCTGCAACAGGCGTAATAGAAATGAGTCTTATACACAGTTGGATTTCTAATGGTCTGAAAGGGTGGGGAACCATTTCATTTACTCAGTTTTCTAAATTGTGCCTATGTTTTTTTTTTTTATATGATATCTGTACAGCTTGCGTCCCGATGCAATGTTTGTGGGAACACAGATTGTCCCGATTTTCACCGTTCAGAGTTCAACCATAGATATTATTTTATCATTTCATATTTTTAGTCGTGTAGGTATAAAACTACACTTCTCATCATTTCTATGAGAGATACAGATAAGATTTTACGTCTTCTGTTTCTTTACTAATTGAGTTTTAATCTCGTACGTGTGGTAAATCAATTCTTTGCAAGCTAGTTCCTCCTCCTACGAATGCTCTACAGTTCATTTATGCATGGAAGATCCAGCAGAAGCTGGCGCTCGTGTATTGAATTACCGAAAACCTTTTTTTTTTGTGTGTGTGTGTTATTTTCCTCTGTTTTTCACTTGTTTGTTACTTTGAAAGACTATTGTTTTCAGTGTTAGTTTTATGTATAAGAAAGACCTTTCGGGTAAATTATTAAAAATTGCAGACTGAATTCAAAACGAATTTTACATCTCAGAAAGCCTAGTAGACGGGATGTGAAATAATTTACCGGAGCTGTTATCTTCTGAATTTTACTCAGTAAGTGTTCCTGATTACAGAAATCCATAAGTTCAAGTCTGGAGGTGGTCAGAATTCAAGATGGCACCCATTTCCAATATGGTTGAGAGCGACAACTTTAAAATTCAATCTTGACGCTATAACTCAAAAATCGCAAAATAAAAAAAAAATAAAATCACGTTTGAGGTCCCTCATCAAATTGGAATCGTAATTCGTTCCAGAAATAATAACGGAAATGTGTTTGCTTCGCTCTAAATTATTTATATCTGAAATAACTCAAAGAAACTATTAATTTTCCTGAAACATTTTTCTTTAATTATAATTTAACTACATCTCTCTCTATTCAGTGAATGTATACTACTCCATAAAACAAACATTTATGAACTTACATTCTTTACAATGAAGAACAATACCATTAGCATTTAAACGTATGAGAAATATTGTAGTGAAATGTAATTTTAATTCACTTTATATTTATATACAACTCGCAATTTCCCTTATTTAT
This sequence comes from Lepisma saccharinum, assembly GCA_022664845.1. Classification (NCBI taxonomy): domain Eukaryota; kingdom Metazoa; phylum Arthropoda; class Insecta; order Zygentoma; family Lepismatidae; genus Lepisma; species Lepisma saccharinum. The sequence continues at coordinate 108,682 of JAGDQP010000158.1, forward strand.
TAATAGTTCATTTATGCAATCCCATAATATATGAACTGAAGAAACATTTATAAGCATGCATACAGGTACAGTGATGGCATAAATAACATTTAATATATCGAAATAAACTCAAGTAAGTAAAATTATGTATTTATTCTTTCTTTTTTTGTCTTATGAAATTTATGCATTCAGATTACTCGCATGCACAATAACTAAAACATTCCTGATTATTTCACGTCATTTAAAAGAACGCCTTATACACTTCTGGCATTTGCGTGGTGGAGTGAAGTCAGATGGATTACATGGCTGTTCGGAATTAGTGGATGTTGGTGCTGAAATTCCAAAATCTACTTTGATCGATACTTGCACCCGGTTTCCTCAGCGGATGCAGCTTAAAATTTTCTTGATTCTTCAGGGTTCTTGTGTAGCTTTTTGGAGTTGTGCAGAGATTAGACAGGCTTCTGGAGTTTTGGAAACTGCTGCTTTAATACAAAGGGCGTTCAAAAAGTTTTGCACAGTGGGCCATAACTTTTTTAATAGTAGCACTAGGACCATGAAATTGTGTGTGCATGTATTTGTATATACGCATGTTACTTAATGTACCCTCCAACAGCTGTGACACATTTGGCGCACCGTTCTTTCAATGCCGTAAATGCACTTTGGTCACAAGGGAACAGAAATCAAAGAGGAAGGGAATTTTTCTCGAACTCCAGAATACGTTCAGTGGTGACTCTCCACAAAGCTTTGATGGCGTGATCACAGAGGATGAAACGTGGTTGTTTTACATGCAGTCTGAGAGTAAAACGTAGTCCATGGAATGGCGTCATCTTGGTTCTCCATGAAAAAAACAAAAAACAACGAGACTCCCAGATCAGCGGAGAAATTAATGGCCACATTCTTCTGGTATCACCGTGGCGTAATCTTCATCGACTTTTTGGAACATGAAGCAACAATTAATAGATAGCGGTATTGTTTGTCATTGGCAAAGCTGCGACGTACTCAAACCGAAATAAAGTCATCAAACTGCACCAAGTTAATACGAAGCCCCACTCTGCCATTTACACACAATAGAAAACCGGAGGGATGGGATGGGAAGTGGTCCCTCAACTTCCATATAGACCGCACCTGACCCCGTTCGATTTCTTGCGGTTTGGTCGTCTGAAGACGCACCGTCGTGGTAGGTAGTTTGCCAGTATCAAGAACGCACTGCATGTGTGAAACAGTGGTGTAATAGTCAGCGTCCGGGGTTTTACCAAAGTGCATTTACGGCATTGAAAGAACGGTGCGCCAAATGTGTCACAGCTGTTGGAGGGTACATTAAGTAACATGCGTATATACAAATACATGCACACACAATTTCATGGTCCTAGTGCTACTATTAAAAAAGTTATGGCCCACTGTGCAAAACTTTTTGAACGCCCTTTGTACAAAGTACACTAGCTGGTGACATCACAGTCTGTGAAGGCTGTACTTCGCAGGAAGGATGCTACAAATTCTTGTGACCAGCTTTTCAGCTGCTATGTTCACTAAATGTCTGTTTGTTCCAGTTCTCGGAACATTATACAGTGTACTTTAATCATACATTGCGATGGTTGATATTAGAAACGCGTCTGACTGTCCCAAAGCTCTTCATGGATGCTGCATCATAGCGATCAAGCACGACATGAACTTCTATAACACCTTCACTGGACTTTAAATATTTAATGCATTAAATGCTCATCAAAATCAGAAAATGTCATCTGCGAAAGAGACTTAACATTTTAAACTAGAGAATTTCCGTCGCAAATGTAAATGTATGATTACTCTTGTATTACAATCTGCAGAATTGCAAGGCTCTGTCAATACTGAAGCATTTAGTTTTCTTTCACACTGCATGCCTTAGCGATGGTATATTTGCTCGCTTGAACGCTGCATCCAGATGGCACAGAACAGGAACACAATATTTTTGTTGTTGTTTTGTAATTTGTATTTCCGATTCGCTGCAAGTACGAACTGAACAATTTTTAACTCTAGGTCAGAAGTTTTCTTGCTTTAAAATATTTTCTTGTTTTGTATGGCGAAACATTAACCGTATATAACATAGCGACTCCTTAACACCAATCCTCTCTGTTCATTTTCTCTCCTAGCGTGTGAAAACGCTTTTGCGTAATGTTGCAGCTTTTTCTTGTGGGTTTGTGATGTCCGTGTACACCTGCCTTGGCATCCTGTGACGTAAGTACCTTTTTGCGACTTTTTTTTTTTTTTACCATTACTACTTTAAACTTTCATACTGCTCTCCTAATTAAACTATCCAAACTAAAAGACCTTAGAATACTGATTGAATTTTGAT